>PITA01017789.1:0-42298 GCA_004023965.1 Spilogale gracilis | reverse complement strand
TTATGAATCTGGAGTAGATTTCCTGCCACAGAAGTTTTATATAAAGACCAAGTAATACTACATGTATATGGCCCAAGGACTTGATAAATATGAAGCTCTGCCATTACTCTTACATCTTATATTGGGTTATTCTTATAATTCTTCCTGTCTAATAAATGAGTTGGTAGAGTTAATGTGTTTTAATAGCCTCATGTAAAAGTCACCATGTAAGTTGGACTGGATTGGAAGAGATTATGCTGAGTGAAATAAGCCAAGTAGAGAAAGTTAAGTATCACATGGTTTCACTTACTTGAGGTGCATAAGGGGTAATGTAGAGGACAGTGGGAGAAGGAAAGTAAATGGGAAGTAGGGTAATCCAGGGAGAAAAACGAAACAGAGACTTTGGACACAGAAACAAACTGAGGGACTTGGAGGGATGGGGTGGGGGGATGGGAGAGCCTGGTGGTGGGTACTGAGGGCACCTATTGCATTGAGCACTGGGTGTGGGGCATGCGGAATGAATCTTGGAACACTGGAAAAAAAATTAAGTAACAATAAAAAAAAGTCACCATGTAAATAATACATAATTATTAATACAATTAGGAATTACAATACTATTTCGAGATGAGTTACCCAAGTTTATAAGCACCTCTTCCAGGAAATTATAAACACATTATTTAACTGCAATTAACCTTGACAGATAGACCTGGCCCTATACTGTTCCCACAACGATGAGGAAATTGCCTCAACATGTTAATATTTAATAGCTCTTCACACTGACAAAACTAGTTCAAAACTCTATTCAATTTGCTGAGACAATCTAGAACAAAAGAATAAAATAAAATGTCTCTTTTTTATAGATGGGGAGAAAAAAGTGATTAGTGGAGCCATGAAAGAAAACTAAAACAATTAACATTTTCTTTATCCTTATATTTACCCAAATGGTAACCCATGATAGAGGCGCTCAGCACAGCCTATAGCATTTTGACAGCAAGCTTTCATCTCTCCCCAGCACCTCCAAACCCAACCTTTACTACCATTCCCCCTCCTTCACTCATCCTCTCTTACTTTCCAGATCTATTTACTTCTTTTCTTTCAATTTCTCTGTCCTCCTTCCCATGTACACTCTTTCAATGACCTCAAACCTCCCAGTTCTCTCCTCCTGTCCCACAGCTCCGAGTTACTTGTAGTTCCCTCCTATACAGAGAACAAATGCTGTCTCTCAGAGCCAGGTCTAAATTCATGGGACAGAGAATCTCTTTGTCCCAACACAGGACAGGAATCCAATTAAACGCAAGATCACCCTCTACATATGCAGTTGCCAGATTTTACCCTCCAAGGACTTGATAAGGAACATTATGGGAAAAACTTAGAGGGAAGGAATGATAAGGACCTCTTAGCAAGGCACCATCCAAAATAAAGTAAAATAAAAAGAATATAAGTGTTCATTGTAAATTGTCAAATTCTGTTTAGGAGAAAGAACACCATTGCTCTAAATGAAGACACGACAAGAATAGCTATACTTTGAGGTCCCTGTCAATTCCATTTCCAAAGATGGTAAGAGATTCTTTTTATAAAATGTTACTGTCAGAACAGTTCTTTATTGCTTTTGCAAGAAAATAGGTATGTTCTTTTATATATATATATATATATATATATATATATATATATATATATCAATCTCTGTGTTAGATAGAAGGGAACTAATAACATTAAATCTACCTTTAGGGAACATATGGTCTGATTAGAAATAACTACAAGTTATAATGTACTCAGGGAAGGGTGGTCATACAGTCAACAAATATTTATTATGTAAAATTTTTCACCATCTGACATACACGTGGCTTTTATTTTTGATCTCCTCCTAGCGTGTGAGCTTCATCAAGGCAGATATTTTGTCTCTATTCACTTTTATATCATTAGGGCTTAAAAAAGTGCTTGGCACAATTAGACACAGAAATTTTTGCTGAGTCATTAGATGAATGAGTTTTCTTTAAGCTTGGCATCATCGTTGTGCCAGAGCTATACCATTATGAATAAAAGAGACAGAATTTTTGCCTTTAGGAGCTTGAAATATACCAAGGTAAAGAGACATTAAACCAATAACTTCACAAATACATAATGGAAGCAGAGTGACAGGAAGTAATTTACAGTCCTAGCTGAATTTGGAGGACAGCAGACTCAAAAAAGATAGAGAAGAGAAGCAGCCTGAGCTGTCTTGAAAGATGACCAAGAATTGCCCAGGCAAAGATTTGGGGAAGTGCTTTTAACATAGAGAAGAAACAGCATGTACAGAGGCGTATGGTTTTAAATATTCTGGTATGTTCAGGAAACCCTGAGAAGTTTGATTGGTGGGACATGAGCAAAGGCACATAGAATGAAATGGCTCAGTGCTGGAGAAACTGGAAGTAGTTCAGGGAGGCTGGGCTGGAAGAAGCTGGATGAGCGAAACCAGCCAAATCCAGCTTTGAGTCTCATGGTATTGAGTTTGGATTTTTCAAGGCAATGGAACCCTAATGAAAACACTTAAACAAGTGTGTTTGAGAAAGAGCACTTCATTTATATTTATATGTAAAATACAAAAAAAGCGGGGGAGCAATATAAGCCAGATAAGGAAAGACTCTGAAAGTAGGGGAAGAACAATAATCTATTGGTTGGAGGAAGGAAAGGAAGGGAAGGAAGGGAAGGAAGGGAAGGAAGGGAAGGAAGGGAAGGAAGGGAAGGAAGGGAAGGAAGGAAGGAAGGAAGGAAGGAAGGAAGGAAGGAAGGAAGGAAGGAATAAAGAAATGAGAAACAAGGAAAACAAGGTGTTGAGATTTTACAAAGAGGAAAATTTAACAAGCCTACACAGTAAAGAAACAATTATAGAATTTTGTAATTCAATTTGACCCCTTAAATCAAGTATATTATAAAACATATTTAACTATCTGAAATATCGTTTTTTCTCTATTTTAACATGAAAATTGCATTTTTTGAGACAACAATCCCTACAGTGTAAAGAAGTATAATGTGCATGGCTTTGGCAAATAATTTTTATTTTTTACACCTATGTTTTTACTTTAGAGGAGTTAATGCATTTTAAGTGTGGCATATAGCCCCACAGGCTGTGGGGCATCTCCTCCTGTGAATGGCTAGAAGAAAATAGCTCAACTCTGAGGAGTTGAAAGGTCAGAAGTTCAACTAGATATGTAGTTACACTTGAACTATGGGTTGAACTATGCAGACCCACTTAGCCACAGATTTGTGTTTTTTTTTAAGATTTTATATATTTATTTGACAGAGAGAAACACAGCCAAAGAGGGAACACAAGCAGGGAGTAGTGAGAGAGGGAAAAGCAGGTTTCCTGCCGAGCAGGGAGCCCAATGCAGGGCTTGATCCAGGGAATCTGGGATCATGGCCAGAGCCGAAGGCAGATACTTAAATGAGCCACCCAGGTGCCTCTAGCTACACATTAAAAAAAAAAATACAGTATAAGACTGTAAATATACTTTCTCATCTTTGTGATTTTCTTAAGTTTCTACTTTCTAGCTTGCTTCATTGTAAGAACATCGTATATAATACACAAAATATGTCTTAATTGTTTTGTTATCAACAAGGCTTCCAGTTAACAGTAGGTTACTGGTAAAGTTTTTGGGGAATTGAAATTTATATATGCATTTTCAAGTGCACAGGGCACTGTGCTTCTAACTCCTACACTGCACATTCTTTGAAAACAGAAAAAGAGATATCGGGAGTTCTTTGGGCTGTTCTCTGGAATCTCATAAATATGACCCAAGGATGGATTCTAGAAACACGGATACCCAGGCCTAATTCTTAGAGTCTGATTAAACTGTACAAAAGTGTGGGGCGCCTGGGTGGCTCAGTTGGTTGAGCGACTGCCTTCAGCTCAGGTCATGATCCTGGAGACCCGGGATCGAGCCCCGCATTGGGCTCCCTGCTAGCGGGAAGCCTGCTTCTCCCTCTCTCAGTCCCTCTGCTTGTGTTCCCTCTCTGGCTGTGTTTCTCTCTGTCAAATAAATAAATAAAATCTTAAAAAAAAAAAACTGTACAAAAGTGTGTCCTGTGTTTATTTTCTAAAAGCTTGCCAGCTAATGCTGACCTGCGGCCCAGGTTGAGAGCTTTAGACCTGGAGGTCATGCTGAACAGCTCATTCATACTCATACTCTGGGTCTCAAGCATGAAATGACATTTGGGATTGCCTACTCCTTATAGAGGATGCTACCCCAGGAGTTACAAAGGTGTGACTGTCTGCTAGGAAGTAAAGAGGTTATCTTGACATGACTAGATCTTAAAGCCATTTATTTGAGTTGTTTAATAAGACTTTTCTTCTATTTTTGTCTGGTATTTATGTTATTCAAATTTAGGACTCTTGTTTTTAAGATTTTTATTTGTCAGAAAGAGAGAGGAGAGAGAGAGAGAGAGAGAGAGAGAGAGAGAGAGACCGAGACCAAGCATAAGCAGGGAGAGTGGCAAGCAGAGAGAGAAGCAGGCTCCCAACTGAGCAGGGAACCCAATGTGGGACTCCATCCCAAGACCCTGGGATCATGACTTGAGCTGAAGACAGATGCTTAATTCACTGAGCCACCCAGGCATCCCTACTCTAGGACTCCTAGGAAGTATTCTAAAATGGTGGTTTTCAAAATCTATTCTGTAGAATTCTGGGATCCCTGGTGGCATCTCAGAGGCCACTTTTGGGAATGGGCGCAATAAGTAGAGGCCAGCAGAAAGTATGTGAACCTCTTTGCCTTCAATAGGAGCATTCCTGCTCCACTTTGCTATTAGGAGAGAGAGAGAGAGAGAGAGAGAGAAATATACTTAGCTTTTGAAAAAAAGATGACTTTGCACCCCCCCCAAATATTTGAAAAGCATGGTTTCAGAATACTTGTAATAGGTGAAGAAAATCCTGCCTCTAAATAATTGCTTAATTACCTCTCTCTTAAAAGACTCAAATATTTAACACATGAACTTTTGGGTTATTGGTAGAAAGAAAAAGAAAAAAGAGGAACACCTCTCTGGATGCCACTAAGGTTATTAACTCTAGAAACTTTTGATTTGTTAGAAAGGTGATTATTAGCATGTCCTTAGGAAAAAACTCTCAGAAAACTCTGTTCTTCCTCCCCCATTTCTCCTTTACTCTCATACAACTACCACACTGACAACATTTCTGACCCCAGATGTTTGAGTTTTCACTACAAGAAATTCTGTGACACCAGCTGGGTGTCCAACAGTTCAACTCAATTTTAACGCTGTCAGGTTGGAGATAGCAGAGGACCCCACAGATTAAAGGCTTAGTCCCATGAGAATGCTCCTCACTTCAGATGCCAATGGAAAATAGTAGGTTACCCACAGCTTCTGCCAGATTTGTTTACCAATCTGAGGTTCCCAGGACCACCTCCTTGGGTTCGATTAGTTTGCTAGAGCAGCTAGTTTACTAGTTCATGAAAGGATACCATACGGGTCACACATGAACAACTATGGGGAGAAATACATAGGGTGAGCTCTGGGGTCCCAAGTGCAGGAGTTTCTGTCCTGTGTAATTGGGGTGTGTCATTCTCCCAGTATGTGGATGTATTCACCAACCTGCAAGCTCTCCGGATCCCAGAGTATTGGCATTTTATGTAGGCTTCCTCATATAGACATGTTAACTTATGAGTTCCATTTCCAACCCCTTCCCTTTCTCTAAAGGATAAGATGTGATGCTGAAAATTCCAGACTTCTAATCATGGTTTGGTTTTCCTGATGAGCAGCCACATTTAGGAGCCCACCCAGAGTCACCTTATTAGAACAAAAGATGCTTCCAGTGCTCCTAGAAACTTACAAGAGGTTTAGGAGCTCTCTATTGAGAACCAGGATTAAAGACCAAATATTAGAACAGACGATGCCCCTAGTGCTCTCATCACTTAGGAAACTCTAAGGGCTTTGGGAGCTCTATGCCAGGAACTCAGAGTAGAGACCAATATACGTATTTTCTGCTTTCACACTGTCTATTTACCTAACCGCACACACATCAGAAAAATTTTAAGGGTTTAATATATATTTATAAAGTTAGAAATATTAACAGGAGTTTGTGTGACAAAATATAAAGATATATTCAATAAAATTCATTTAGACATTATTAGCTATTCCGAGGAAAATCAGCAGTGGTCAAGAAAAAAGTGTAGCATTGCTTACATTTTCCCTGTGAAAAGAACGATGGCCACTCAATATATGAAAACCCAAAATCATTTGTCATAGGGCTGGCAGACTGAAGTAAAAGAGAGACCACAAAGAGCTGAAGGCTCTGGCAAGTTCTTAGATGAGCACTTGGAGCCAGAGCTTCTCAGAGACTGACCAGACGATCGTGCGCCCAACACGAGGACCCTGAGGGGGTTTCTCAGTCCAGAGTAACAAGGAAAGGAGAGGGGAAGGGAAAAATTAGGAAGTGGCGGGTGGTAAGAGGTATATTAGGAAAATACTAAATCATTGAGGTAGTTAAATAGTTAAAGGGGCAGATAGGTGTAGTTTAACAAGAGGAAATGGACTGAAATGCTGAAAATTGCTGCCACCTCCTGGGCATTGGTTTTGCAACTGCATGTTGCCATGGTCACTTTTATTCTATAAAATAGACACTTCCATTAAACAGAACAGTGAAAAAATAGGGCTGATTTTGCTCTGCTTGCTGACAATGCTGTTCAATGCTGTTACCGGAGAAGAAATGAATCTCCTCCAAGATCAGATAACAGATATTTGCTATTTTCAGAGGAGGCAGTCAGAAAGTAACATAGTAAATGTCTGCTTAATTACTGAAGGAAAACAGAGCTTGCTTGTAAGGAGGTTTAAAAAGCTGTTCAGCTAAGGATAGATTGAAAAAATTGTGCAAATAATGCTGAAATAATTATATTGATAAAAATACTTGACATGTAGCTTTGAATAGGGGAAAAGTTTAATTGCTAAGAAAAATTATTTATTGAAAATTCAATGTGATTATTTCTTAAAATATTTTGGAACATTTTAGTGTAGAAAAAAGTAATGACCCCCACAAAAAGAACATACATTTAAATGTTCACGTCATTGTTTATACTATTTTTTCCAAGCCTGTCTATTAAAAAATCATTGCTTACATCGCATTACACAAATTGTTTTATCAAAATTCAGAACACAGAGAAAGACTCTCTTGTATTGAAAATGATACATTTAGCAAGACTTAGTCCCCCCCCCCCCACAATTGGAGGCCTATGCTTCAAATAGGGAGAACATTCTGCAATAAGCAAGGAGAGATTTGCTCCAAGAAAGTGGTTGCTGGCTACATAGAAAAGGGCTGGGAGCTAGCCAGCGGACTGGAAGGCAGGTTATTAGATGTGTGTGCTGACACTAATGCAAAAAGAACTCTGCTAGTCGCCACTAAAATATTTGCTGATTGTTAAATGTCGGGTATTAGGCATTCAAACGAGGGCGCGCGCGCGCACACACACACGCACATATTTCCCCGTCATTTGATTCCATCTATAGAGTGCATTAAATTTTTTTCAGTCAAAGGAAACATGAGTCATGAACTTTTTTATTTTCCTTTATCTTTTGTCCCTTTCTTTCTATTTATGCACACCATTGCAAGCACAGATGCATGCCTGGCCCCTTTTATATCTTTTGAGAGAAATGTGTTCTCTTGAAGTAGAAAAGAAAGGCAATTTTCTCTACAAATTCTCATTTTTTAAAAATGGAAAAATCTTCAATAGGATGGTGGGATGTACAGCTTCCTTAATTTTCACCTTATGCTCAGTTTTCTCTTGGTTTTATATCTTCTACTGATAAAAAATAGTTTAAAGGAAAATCTACTGATCACACTAGTCCCACCAAAGCAATCTATTCATAAATATAGGAATGTTTAATTTGAACGCATCTGAAAGAAAATGAGCAGGAAGGAAATTCTGTTCCTGCTAGGCTTTGTCATAAAGTCTATTTTTACTATTTCTGTTGATTCTTTGTAATGATATAAAAATCATGACAGTAAACATCTATAATGCAACCACATAGCTTAGAAATAAGTAACAGTATTATGCAAATAATTGTTGTGAAGAATTTTCTCATCTAATTTTTGTACCATCTGCATGACTCTACTTAAATCTGTATCCTGAAGCCTGTATTGGAAAAGTAGAAAGCTCTTAAATTAATGATCTTTGTACTTCCACCTTAAGAAAGTAGAGGGAAAATGTACAAGGAAATCACCATAACTTTTGCCCAATTATTTTTCTGTAACATAAAATGCTCTAAAAATTAAAGCTTATTAAAAGAAAACAAATTAAATCGAAAGTAAGCAGGAGGAATGAATGAAAGCCGGAGCAGGAATCAATGAGCGAGTAAATGAAAATAGTAGAAAGAAATCAGAAGCTGATTCTTCAAGATGAATACAATTTATAAGTCCAGACAGAGTGATCAGGAAAAGAAGACACAAAGTGCTAGTATCTGACTTTACAGGTCACTTTCCCACAAAGAAACTTCCAGGCCCTAATGGCCACACTATTAAATTTTAACAAATATTTAAGAAAACAAAAATAATATCAATTTTATATACCTCTTCCAGAATATGGGAAGCATCCCAACTCATTTTGTGAGGTCAGCATTACTCTGATTCCAAAATGAGACAATGACATTGCAAAAACAAACATACAACAGACTGGTATCCCTATTAACACAAATTCTAAAGAACATTTTTGCAAATCAAATACTAAAAGAAAAAATGAGAATGAATATATATAAGATTTGTACCCAATCAGCATTAGAATATGAGCAAGAAATGAAAGACTTAATTGTCTGTATACTATGATTCCTAGGAAATTTGGTCAAGGCACAAAAACACAAAAACAAAAACAATAAACTATGATGTGTTCCAACTGGGGAGGCCCCCATTGAAGAAGGTAATGAATTTTAGCATCAGGACAGCTGGTTGATTGGAAGGACAAGTAGCTCCTTGCCTGGAGAACACTGGACTTCCCTGGGGTATTTTTAATTGACTGTGAAACACTGCTGCTACTCCAATGGGTAAAGAGATAAGACTCTGGAAATATATGTGCCCACTAATGGCAGGGCCTCCTAAATATGAGATATGGGGAGAAGGACAACAGTTAACACTAAGACTGTGCCCTCCAAGAGGTCAGTGTTACCAATATGGCAGAGAATTTTAGCGGTTAGCTTGGAGCTTACAGCTGAAGGTCCTGCAGGCTGGGAGGTGGAATGTTATGAAGCTATTGCAATGCAACTAAGCAGTAGCAGTGGAAACTGAAAAGAAAGAATGAATAAAATTAGAAAGGGCACTTGGTAGTCTGAATATTACTGAGGGTTGAGTTTAGTCCTCAGCTCTAAATTGTTGGTTAAAACCTTACTGGAAAAAAAAAGCCCATTGGAAGAACCCTTGTATTTAATAAATGAAACTAATGAGTTCATCTAGGAAATGTGGCTAGAACCTGATGCTTTACTATATTTTCTCCCCTGATAACCGATATCCCAGATCTCCTTCTGCCACTCTTTCTTTGAAACCCTTTAATATTTTTCCATTACCAGCAAGATCCTTTGAGGCAAGGACACTAATCACAACAAATTGAAATGTGCTTTGAACAGGGACATGAGAATGAGTTGAGTACAAGAAATTTATTTTCAATTTATTTTAGAGAAAGATTTGATTCTTAAGAATTAGAAAGAATGGTACACTCACTCAAACGTGATGAACAGCTGCTGATGGAACCAAGGCATTATTAGCTGACTTGAGAGTCTAATCAGCAAGAGGCTTTTCATTCACATAATCCCATACTTAGGAGTTACCTAATAAATGAATTCATAAAAGACATGAAATCCCATTTCCGCAGCTTGTCACCATCAAGAAAAGAACACACATTGCAGTATCGAAAATCTATTTAGCACATTGGAGCACAGAATTCCACTTAGGCAGAGAGGAGCCAGGATGGTCAAGGACCAGACCTCTTTCTGACTTTACCAAAGCTCAGAGAAGTGAAGAATACTTATTTGTTTCATTCTGTTTGTGTGCAGCACACAGTGGTAGAGCAGAAGACCAGAGAATAAGTCAATACAAACAAAACAAGCTTCCTTCCCAAGGCTTGTTCCCCTTGTCATATGAGGCCAATGCCAAGCTATTACTTCCCTGCCGAAGCGCCGAATAATACCGCTGGGCTCCAGACAGGTTGCATGAAGAAGCATTGTAGTAAGAAAAGGGATGATTAGAATCTGAAGACATAGATCTCTGTTTCATTTCTCCCATTAGATCATTGGGTAGCCCTGAGTCAATTCATGATCAGCAGTCATCTTCAAAATATTAACCAGCTGACAGAACTCAGGCTAATCTGCCCGGCTGCTGGCCACTGTGTTGTCACAGGACAAAGAGACCGAGTATCAGGTCTGCTAATGGGACTGGAAAAAAGGTTGGATGATTAGGGTTTTTCAGTATCAGCATTATCCCACATTAGGGGAGGATAATTTTTTTGTAGAGGGCTGTCCTGTGCATGATAGGATATATAGTGCGCATCCTTCCTCTTTGGTCTCTACCCACTAGATGCCAGAAACATGGCCCCCTCCCCAGGGGTGACTACCAAAAATATCTCCAGACACTGCCAGATATCCTCCTGTGGGTGGGGAAAAGTTCCTTCAGTTGAAAATTACTGAGATTCATTTATTCAATGAATTAGTTCATTGACTCTTTCCTCTTTCCCTTCACCTTATAATCTTTCTCTGTTCCTTTAAATCTGAATACCTTTCTCCAACTTCAAAGTAGATTATGATCTACTAAGAAAAATTAATTGGTTTCTTGCATGGATTTCAAAAATAACTAATTTAGGTATTTCTGAAAATATAATGCTCTAAATTTTAATAGTAGGTTTCAATAACTAAGACTTTGAATAATATTTCTATTTACCAAAATAGGGATGTTAGAGGGCCGCCTGGGTGGCTCAGTTGGTTAAGTGACTGCTTTCGGCTCAGGTCATGATCCCAGAGACCCAGGATAGAGTCCCACATCAGGATTCCTGCTCGGCGTGAAGCCTGCTTCTCCCTCTCTCAGTCCCTCTGCTTGTGTTCCCTCTCTAGCTCTGTTTCTCTCTGTCAGATAAATAAATAAAATCTTAAAAAAAATAAGGATGTTAGAACACTTTGTCTTTAATCAAAAAATTAAGATACTGTAAATACTGGATCTCATGGGCAGGATTACACTTTGAAATTAAAAAAAATATTCTTTTCTGTTCAGTAAAAGATAATCATGAAGGCATACTACATTGTCTTGTATATCTACTATGTATTTTTAAAACTAATTTGCATATATGAGAAAAGTTGAGCTGTAAAGAAATTAATTAAAAATACCTGTGGAATTATCCTAATAGCTAAGCAAGGAAAAATCCAGGAAAGCAAGCAGCTGTCATTATGATAGAGATAAAACAAAAACAGCTACCATTTATTGAGCCCTTATATTGTTCCATGCCCCTAAGTAATTTATGTGCTTTTGTTTAATCTCTCAATAACACATTCATTCAACAAATGTTTATTATGTGCTTACTATGCTGTACATACTGCTCTAAATGCTGGGGATATGGCAGTAAACAAAACAAATCTGTGCCCTTATTGGAGCTATAGAGAAGAATAAAGGTGGGTAAAGCAGATAGTACTCATGGGGTTGGATAGGGGATTGCTGTTTTATACAAGGCCATGATGGAAAACATTCAAAACATTGACATAGGAGCAGATACCTGAAGATCTTGAAGGGGTATCTTTCAGGGAAGGAGCATTCCTGGTGGAGATTAGCAGGTGCAAGGGTTTTGAAGAAAGTATTTTCTTGGTCTATTCAAAGACAAGAAGGATAGCCAGTGTGGTGGGATCGGGCTGGCAAAGGAGAAAATGGTGGAAAATGAGATAAGATAGAAGTCTACAGATCTTACAGGACCCTTGAGGCTATTGTTAGGAATGGCTCTTATTCTCAATGAGATGAGAAGTTAGTGAAGGCATCTGAGCAGAGAAGAGACCATCTGATTTAATGATTAGAAGGAACTCTTTTTGGAGAATAGAGTAATGGAGTAAGACAAGGGACCAGTCAGTGAGGTAAGCATTAAAAGCTTTTGGTGGATGGTAGCTGTACTTGTAAATGTAACATAATGTATGAACTTGTTGCATCACTATGTCATGCATTTGAAATTAATGTAACATTGTGCATCACTTGTATGCAAATTTTTAAATTCCCCAAATTTATTGATAGTAACCCAAAGCTTAGTAAATAACTTCCAGAAAGACACTTGGTAAATAAATGGTGGAATTGAAATTCACAATCAGAGTCTATTTTTCCTCTTGGAAAATGAAAAGGATTATAACCCTAAGAGCCATGGACTGATGATATTTTAGTCAAAGAGGGGGAATGAAGGATCCCTTTCATTAATACCACCAAGGGAAAAGAAAATATGGACAAGAATCCATAATCATTAAAGATGAATTTATGACTTTTGATGTATATAGGATTTAGTCTTCTTTTAATATTTGCACCTCAAGTATTACGCACAAATATGCTTTTGGGGTCTATATGACTGAACACATTAGTATAAAAGTTCTAACTGTAAAGAGAAGAGGAATAGGATGAAAAACATATTAATCTGTGTATTTCCAAGCGAGCAGAACTATAGTGAGCAGTTGTTTAGAATGGCAGGCCCTGATCTAGATTTCAATATCTAGTTGGGAGTAGCATACTCTGAATTTAATTATTAGTTAATAAATAGTTTCTTATAAATTCAAACTTAAAAGACAACAGCATGTGGTATAATTACTTACTTGAGATTTTTTTATCCTACGATTGTTTCACTTTTGCTTTGCAGAGATACCCAAAACAAAGAATCTGTTATTTTAGCAGAAGGTATGTATCCTCAGAAAAGTTAATTCTCTGTTTTGTGAATTATGGCATTTCATTGGGTTTCTTCCAGCCTTGTAAGTTCATGATTCTGTGAGGGTTGTGTTGATTAGAACATAAAGTCAATGAAGTCAGTACCTCTGACACATTTCTAGACTGATGAAACTCATTGAGCCTGATGATTACAGTCTCTGCACCCTGTGTTAGTTAAGGAACACATGAAGCTGCTTTAACAGTTGTTCAGTAGCTTAAAGAGAATGCAAGTTTATTTCTCTTTTTCAAGATTTTCTTTATTTACTAGACAGAGAGAGGCAGAGCACAAGCAGGCAGAGTGGCAGGCAGAGCGGCAGGCAGAGAGAAGGAGAAGCAGGCTCCTCGCTGAACAAGGAACCTGATGTAGGACTTGATCCCAGGACCCTGGGATCATAATCTGAGCTGAAGGCAGACGCTTAACTGACTAAGCCACCCAGGCATCCCTATTTTTCTTTCATAGACAGTTCCGAAGTGAGCAGTCTAGGGCGAGTGCAGCAGGGCTTCCAGCTTCAAAATATGGCTTTCAAGTTTTCTTCACTTGTTGCGATTCCGCAGCTAGGGGAAAGTCAGTCAAGGATAAGTCGTATACATCACAATACAGATTTTGGCTTAACTTTTTCATATGGCCACACCAAGAGGCCAGGGAGGTGGGGAAGAGCCATTTCTAGATTGGGTAACCATGCTACTATCAGTTAAGATTTGAAGAAGTCTACTATTGGAAAGAAAGAAGAAAAAATGGATATTGGGGCATAATTAGCATTTTGTTGTTGTTGTTGTTGTTGTTGCCATAATTCAAATTCAGGAAGCCACATCACAAAAGCCATAGAATTCATGCTATGGGCAATAAAATGGCAATTAATCAATGGATTGGAGCAATAGCATATTGTTATTATAGAGATATTTCAAAGCTCATCTTTTACTCAAGTAGTTTTGGCCTTATAAATGAAATACTACACACTGTCACAATTCTAAAGTTAGGAAGTTTCCAGTTTCCCATCCCTCCAGCTCCAGCAGTTTTCCTACAACCTTAAAACAGGTGTTTAACCTTTTTGTGGGTATATACCACACATGTGAATATTAGCCTTTCAGTGGTGCTTAAGAAGGGAAGCACTCATAATAACACTGAACAAATCAGCACTGATGGCAGTGAAATCACTATTACAAAGGTACAGGGCCTTAAAGTGCCTATAAAAGTATGTACAATTATGACACCAGTTCCTGGGTTGACCCTGCAGTGCTGTGTTATATTGAATCTGATTATTTCCTGCCAGGTCTATTCTTCCTTCTCCGTTTCAGTATACTCTAGAGCTCATTCTGGCCCTGACTTGACATTTTGCTCTCTCTCTTAACTCTCACAGCAAGTTTTGTCTCACTGCTTGCAATATGCACTGGAGTCAACTTGATACAATGTTACTGAAGCAATTTGTAGACTCACTGAAAGCAAAAATAAATGTTACTTAATGAGTGGAATTTGATGGAAAGCCCTTGAGGTGTTTATGGTAGTCACAGCTGTAAAGTGCCCTCAGCCCCTGCTCAGGCCACTCTGAATGGCTAACTGGAAAGGATTTTTCAGTGGTGTTCCCTTGAATGCCAGTGCTCTTTTGGAAAAGAAGAGATTTGTAACATTAACAAATTGAATGGCTTGCTCTATATGTTGACTTAGAGTTCAAACATAAAAGGTCATGCAGAAAGACATCAGCATTTTATGGGATGGACCTTTAAAGGTTAGTACTTCATGTGTTTGGATTAAAGATACTATTAGTTTTTTAATCCCTCCCAGAAAAAAAGGGATTTGGGGATCTAATAAAATCAAAAACAAGTCAAGACAGAAGAAAGGCAAGTACCAAGCTTTAAAGCAAGGGACAATCCTTTCACAGAGTCCCACTTATAAGTGGGAGTTTGCTTTTCTAAAATGGAATGGTTTTACCCTTGCATGTTAAATCGGAAAACTCATTCAAGACTTTCAATAAATGAGAAGATTGATTTTTAGTCATTCTTTGGGAAACTGAAATTCATTGACTGGAAAGTAGGTCTCCAGACTAGCCCTGGCAATAACTAGCTGACAGTGAACAAGGAAATGATATTTTAAAGGCTCTACTTTATCACTTGTGAACTGCAGGAAATATCAAAAGAGCTAATTAACTTGGAAGTGGTTTATAAACTATGAAACACATGTCAGTGTGAGCTCTACAGAAGATAAGGAGGTTACTTACTGAAATGTATTTTTTTATTTTAAAGATTTTTATTTATTTATTTGACAGAGAGAGACACAGCAAGAGAGGGAATACAAGCAGGGGAAGTTGGAGAGGGAGAAGCAGACTCTTGACTGAGCAGGGAGCCTGATGCGAGGCTCCAATCCCCGACCCTGGGATCATGACCCGAGCGGAAGGCAGACGCTTAACAACTGAGCCACCCAGGCGCCCCTGAAATGGATTTTATTTTATTTTATTTTATTTTATTTTGAAACGTATTTTAAATTAACAAAATATTCAGACAAGCTCATCACATACAAGTATTCTCTAGGCAAAACTTGTCTTCAGTCTCACATCCTTTTCTTTGGTATTATACTTTTCCTCTGTCTCATAACCATTTCCTTCTCAGAATCTAATGTTTAATTATTTTTTTAAAAAATATTTTATTTATTTATTTGACAAAGAGAGGTGACAAGTAGGGAGAGAGGCAGGCAGAGAGGGAGGAGGAAGCAGGCTCCCTGCCAAGCAGAGAGCCCGATACGGCCCTCGATCCCAGGATCCTGAGATCATGACCTGAGCCGAAGGCAAAGGTTTTAACCACTGAGCAACCCAGGTGCCCTAGTGTCTGATTCTTGCTAAATTTTTAGCCTGGCGGTTCAAGGGTGGGAACATTGGTGTCTGCTGCTTACCTCTTCCTTGGAACCTCTCAGATGGCAGGTACTTATAAGACCTATGTCACCAACTCTTAAGTAGATCCAGTACAAAGGGAAAGTAAAGGATGGTGGACGGCTTATGGTTCTTACAAAAGATAATAATTGAATAGCATCTTCATAGAAGCATTATTGCTTTAGGGATACCTATTCCTATATGAAAATATATATTAAAAAGCATGAAAAATTTTCCTTGTCAAATTTTCAAATCCTGGCTCGGTGAGTGGCATACAGAAATAGGTCTGAAAGAAAAATGTGTCACTAACCATTAAAAATGTTTATAATCTTCATTAAGTTTACTACATAATCATGAAATTTTAACTCTGCATTCAATAATGCTGTTCCTGGATATAATTTTTTTGTTCAGTACATATGTTGTACCACTTAATTCAGCTTACAGTTTTCACCTGACTACTAGTAGAAGATACTTGGCCATATGTTATAGGAAATAAAATGTAAATTGAACTTATTTGGTGACTATAAGATGTTTGTAGTATGCTAGGAAATAGAAGCATGGAGGACATTACGAGAAGGAAGGGAAAAATGAAGGGCAGGAAATCACAGGGGGAGATGAATCATGAGAGACTATGAATTCTGGGAAACAAAATGAGGGTTTCAAAGGGAGGTGGGTGGGAACATGGGTTAGTCTAGTGATGGGTATTGAGGAGGGCACATATGCATGGGGCACTGGGTGTTAAATGCAAACAATGAATCATTGAACATTACATTAAAAACTAATGATGTATTTCACTCAGTGAAATAAGCCAAGTAGAGAAAGTCAAGTATCACATGGTTTCACTTACTTGCGGTGCATGAGGGGTAACCTGGAGGACAGTGGGAGAAGGAAAGTAAATGGGAAGTAGGGTAATCCAGGGAGAAAAACGAAACAACAGAGACTTAGGACACAGAAACAAACTGAGGGACTTGGAGGGATGGGGGTGGAGGGATGGGAGAGCCTGGTGGTGGGTACTGGGGGCACCTATTGCGTGGAGCACTGGGTGTGGGGGATGGGGAATGAATCTTGGAACACTGGGAAAAAAAATTAAGTAACAATAAAAAAAAATCTAATGATGTAGTGTATGGTGACTAATATAACATAATTAAAAATTTAAAAAACAAAAAAAGTCACAATAGGGGAGCTCTAATTCAAAGAAAGCAGTAAACTATGTGCAATGGAAAGAGTAATTCTGAATGTAGAATTAATTTATAAAATAGCTGATGAAAACTGTAAAGGCTTGAAACAGAACTGAATCCTAAAACATAAACCTCCACTAAGACACCAACAGACCAACTAGATCTGAGGTTCATCTACATCATTTTCTTGGCCTTGTCCCCAAACCAATTCATATATATAGTTTTTAAATCAAAGCATTGCAGTTACTACAGTGAAGGCTTTATGAACTAATCCTTGCTCTAAAGGAATTTGATAGTTTGTTAATGAAATAATATGAATAAAAGTTTTAAATGTACATCAGGATCATGATAAGAGAAAAGTCCCAACACTGCAGATTATGAACTGCTGAACGTATCCTTCAGCCACTAACTAAAGAAGTGCTCACCTCAGCTGGAGTGGCCAGAAAAGATATATGGAGGAGTTGCAATTAAAATTGGGACTGAAGTATGGAAAGGGTTTGCATAGTTAATTAGGAAGGAGGAGGACATGGGCAGAAGGAATATTAAGGAAAAACAGAAAGGTGGACAAGTGCTAGGGTTGCCTGCAATGCTCTTTTGTACTCTCTCTACTTCTAAGAGAACACATTGTATTCAACCCTCAAAATCACCTCCTCTGTGAAGCCTTCCTTAAATCTTTTACTTTTCTAAACACACACACACACACACACACACACACACACACACACACACACACGCCATTCTCACTTCTGGTTTATATCTGTCTGAAGTACACTTATGAATTATTATAAGTACTGTGTTGCATTATTGCTAGTTATACTTGTTTCTTCTACTGTTCTGGGTATTCCTTGAAGGAAAGGATTCTGATTTCTTTATTTTTGTATCTCTAGTCTCTACACAGTGTTTGGCACCTTGAAGACAGTATAATAATTCTTACTTTGAACTGAACCAACACAACTCTGTAGGAAATTAGGGATGATAAATATAGACTAGTAGATTGGAATGAGTTTGAGAAAGATCTTAAATGGACAAAAATAAGAATTTTGGACTTTATATTATAGACTATAAATCCATTTTATTTTTAAAAATTGGATAGTAATCTCAAAGATCATTTGCAAGTGTATTCTCCCAAGCATCACCAACCTTTGATTACCATACTTAGGATAATATTTACAGCTGTTTTTGCTTTCAGTATATGGCTTCTGCCATAACTTCTTCAGGAATATCAAAACCACCACCTGAGGCTGGTGAACTCTGGAGGTCCCAGAGAATTAACTTCATATACTTCACAACAAACTTGTTCATACTCTACTCATTTTTTGTATAGGTCTCTTGTCCACAAGATACTGGAGAGGGGCACCCCCAAAGCCCACTGCTGTGTGGGCCCTTTGAGTCACTGCCCTGTCAAGTGCTCTTCATGACTTTCAGGCCAAATTGTTTTTCTGATAATCTCTTTCCAAACCCACATAAAGTCTCCATGGACTGTTGGTGTAGGTTGGGTGCTGGACAATATTCCAAATGGAAATGTTCCATAGGAAATAGGAAATCGAAGATCTGAACATTGAAAGGATGTCAAACTAGTTGTTTTTAGATTTTTCAACAATTTTATAGATTTGTTTTGATGTTTAGAAAGGGAATGAGATTTCCAAGATAGAGAACAGAGAAGAGCAGGACATCTAGTCTCTGCTGTGTTTTTGAAAGTACCTACACTTATAAACTCGAAGCCTTTGTAACCCTTGATAATTTTCTGTAATCAAGGCACAGTGGTTTTTACGTGAGGACAGAGGTATCAATGTATGAGAATAAAGCCTGTTATCATGCCACTGTTACTTAATACAAAGATATACAATTGTTACTTCAATCTCATTTGTAAATTAAAAATATATACAATGTGATTCTTAGATAATGTGTGTCATAGAAAAGTGGTAATCCTGTCTCTTTTTTATACTTCTTAGGTACATATTTCTGATTCTTGTGGATTCACGTCCCAAATACAGCAAATATTAATGCTTCCTGAATCTGCATAAATGAAACCATCTCGCTTCCATATTCATAGTCAGTGAATTCTCCAAATCTAGCAAGATGTCTGGCAAATAATAAGTGCTCGATAAATATTTAGTGACTGCATGAATGCACTAGAACAACATTCCGTATAATTCCCAAGTGGGAAAATTCAAAAAAGCGTTCAAAAAAGCTGTAAAGGAAATTTAACATATGGTGATATTTAGAAAACATGATGGAGTTTTTTACTTGGAAATTTTTTATAAACACTGTACCTTTAAAATAGATTTTTAGAGCTTTTCAAAACCCAAATAGCATATTTATTTCCAAAAATAAAACGGCAAACATCTGGCAGCAAGATATAAACTCTTGCCCTTGGAGAGTATTCCTTATTTTGAGATTTATCCTCTGGTGTTGCCATGACTACTGACCATGAACTGAAATTGCTAAGTAATACATTCTGTCTCCCATTGTTATTGAACCTAAAACCAGCTGTAAATTTCTAGTAATTAGAGGAGACATCCTCAAAGGCGGACTTGACAGAGACTTCAAACATGTCTCAAAATCTTCTCCAGAGGTTTAGGCTACTGTTGTTGATTCAAATGCTGCATTAACACGCATAAGGTAATTAAATACGGAGCTGGGAATTCGGCCAAAGAGAAATCTTTTTGCCACATTCAAGTATGTCAAGTCATGTCAAAAAGGAAAGAGAAAGAAAACCTAAGCCAACGTTTATTGGATGTGCAAGAGAGTAAGTAATGCGTTTGGTAGATTAATATTGGTTCTTTTAGACCTCCTAAAATAGTGCTTTCTGGCCTAAGGAATACTAATTCTGAGAAAGGGGTAATATTTATTATTCCAAAAAATAAAAAGGATCTACTTAGGCATGCTTATACATATGACACCTAATGATTTACTCTCTCATTAGTGCTAAGGTGATTTAAATTATTTTTACATAAGACCACAACATAAGCCACCTGGATGGCTCAGTTGGTTAAGCATCTGACTCTTGATTTCGCCTCAGGTCATGATCTCAGGTTCATGAGATCAAACCCTGCATTGGACTCCACACTTAGTAAGGAGTCTGCTTCAGATTCTCTCTCTTTCTCTCTCAAATAAATAAATAAACAAATAAATAAATAAATAAATAAATAAAACCTTTAAAAATAGAGATAACAAAGTTTGTGAGTCATTTAGGAGAAAGTTAATAATATTTTTGTAGCATATAGTCTCTGCATTCTTCCTGAATGCAGATAGATGGCTACCTTTACCTGCTGTAATTTGGACTAGAAAATAGTCTGTTTTTGTTTAGGGACAGATATCACATATATATTGTGATAGCATATTTATATAGTTACAGTTATTTTTATTTTTTTACTGGTGCTGAGAACCCCCACGTTTTCCAAGATCAGATCTGTCTCTTGCTTCCAGAAATACTCTATTCTGGAGTATACTCTATTCTGGATATATTCATATCCCTTACTTTAACCTAAAGTAGGACTATGGGAATTAGTCTAATTGAGCTTCTGTATTTAGTTAGATGATGATGGAATTTTCTGGAATTCCAGAGAACAAGAGGGAACAAACATCATCCTGATGTTGCTTCAATGGTAGTAGCAAATGAGACAGATTCAGGAAGAAAGAAAGAACAAACGAATGAACAAAAGAAAGAAAGAAAGAAAGAAGAAAGAAGGAAGGAAGGAAGGAAAGAGAGAAAGAAAGAAGGAAGGAAGGGAAGAAAGAAAAGAAAAGAAAAAAGAAAGGAAGAGAAAGAGAAAGAGGGAGGGAGGAGTGAAGAGATGACATTTAAGAGGGATCTGAAGGGCTTAAATGCTAGAGGCAGTATGTTGACAAAACAAGGAGGAAGAGTTTGGATTTTGAATCCTGTACTCTCATTTCATCGCTTGTTAATTTGATAAATACTATATGGAACCTCCACTATCTGTCAGTCACTGTGTTATTGCTGGGGAACACCATAGAGAACAAAACACACATAGTCCTTCATTTATCAGGCTCCCTCATTCATGCTTTCCAGTGGAGAGGACGGCTGTTGACCAAGTAGCTTCCATTGTAATATACATCACTGTAAAGCTCATCACATATATTCATTTTAAAATGAAGTGTATCATTTAAAGATAGAATAAAGAGTGCAGAGAAGTGAAATGGGTCCTTTGTGAGCCATGGGGTATATTAGCCTGTAAAGTTTCCAGGAGATGTAAGAAGTAGGCACAGCAAAGAAAGCTGAGATTTAAAACTTGCTGGATCTCATGAAAGGCACTTTTTTGCATGGTCTAAGAGTTATATTCAAGTAACCTGAAACCAAAGGAGGTCCAGAAGCCCCTTATCCTTTCCACCAGTGTTCCCCAAAATTCTATCCCCTGCATCTCCTATTTGATGTGTGTGTGGGTCAGGATGGGAGGTATGCTGGGAAGAAAAGCTTTTGTCCTAGTTCTTTTGCAAACAAACATGAAGGACCTTGCTTCTTATCTCTACTTCAGTTGGATACAAAAGAGAAAGTCTGAAGAAGGAGACCACAAGACATTCTACAAGCACTCCAAACTTAATGCATTGACTTGCTTGTAGGCATGAAAGCACTATCCTCAGTGGTGGAACTGAGTCAAAGGTCCTTGTTCTGGATTTTGACCTTTCCTTAAGGGTGTCTCATAAGTAAGTAGAAAAGCACAGGCTCCCCGGGGCCAACAGTGACGACTGATCCTCTCTACGAAGGGTATTATCAAGAGCAGTGTTCTTTGTGTCTCCTCTTTGTATGATGTCCTCCCAAGGGCTCAGCCCCCTACAGGGTTGTAAATCCCTTCAAACTATCTTGTATATGTTAGAAAAATAGTCTCTTAGAGTCTCTGTTCAATAATAATAAACAGTAAGAGAAAAGGGATCTAAAGAAAAAAACATTGCTGCAGTTATACTGATTCCTGTATCAATGATCGATAAGAAAAGAAAAATTTTTATTGGAATAGTTAACTTGTAGCTTTCTAAAGGTGATGCATTATCTAGTCAGTTTAACTCAGTGTTTTTGATAAAAGCAGAATTTGTATTTAGTTTGCAGAACCTAGGAGATTATGTTGTATTAGCTGAAAACACTAGCCTTCTTCCTCAGGGAAAATGTGAACTAACAAGTTTAATGATAATTAAAGCCTTGCTGGAGCCAAGGCTTTTCATCAGTTTGAAAGGAGAATTACCAGCACAACTTGGAGAAACACAGAAGCATTGTAAAATGTGACTTCCCTCTCTCTCTCGAGTTCCATGAACGGAAAAATATTTGGTGATCTATAGAGGACAAAAGCAATTATATGATAACAAACCACAGAAAAACTCTCATACATTAAGATCTAATAAATACAAGTAGACAAGACCCTGTCAGTTTATGTGGTTCAAACTACTCAAGAATGCCTTGTCTTTTCAAAAGACAAAAACAGAAACTAAATCACAGAAATCTAACCATTAAAGGACAGTTCAGTGCAATGAAGAAAATCATCAACCTCATTTCTGGTCTTCTAAGCTAAGGGAAGAAGAACAATGGCTTTGATAACCCGACATAGCTCTCATTGCCTTATTGGTTTCCACTATGCTTATTTCCTATTTTCTGTGCTTTGGGTAATATTTGTTTAAAAATAAAGAGGCAGTGTTGAGTTGAAACCATCATTCCTATGAAGATTTATCACTCATAAGGACAAATATGTAATTACACATCACATAAAACTCTAACCCAAGAGTATATAAAGTTCTGAGGCTTGGAAATCATTTCTTAAGAGTTTTACCTTGTGTAAAATAAATTATAACATGCTAAGAGTATTCTCATTTTAAAATTGAAAATAATATTTAGAATGTAAGTTGTTTAAATGCAACTTAAAAGAATTAAAACTTCTGGAAATTAAAAAAATTATTATTGCTATGCTAAATAGATTTATAAATGTTATAAAATTACATGAAATTATACATGAGAAAAGTTATTTATTTATTTATTTATTTATTGGAGCAATCAGAGGTAAAAGCTATCAAAAGTCGCTGCCAGTCCAAAAACATTATGATTAACATTTTACATTTGTAAAACTTTATCCCATATTTGAATAGGACCATGCTTTTCTAATTCATGCCAATGTATTAAAAAGCCCTGCCTTTATCAATAAGTAATAAATAAAGCAGTATAGATAACCATATTTGCGACCTATGGGAACCTGATGGTTAACTCTATTAGAAACATGTGTTCTCAAATATTAAAAAGGGGAATGCAGTTACAAAGCTAGTAGATGGTTGAATATAGAAAGAGCTTGCATACTTAAAGAAGATATATTTTAGAATATTAAAGAGGGAGAAATTGAGCCTTTTACATGCCAAACAAAGCAATTAAGAATCTCAGTTTAGAAACATAATAAACAAAAACTGGGTGATAATGACTAGCTACTAAAGAACCAGCATAATTTTCTTTTCTTTTCTTTCTTTTTTTTTTTTTAAGATTTTATTTATTTGACAGAGAGAAACCCAGCTAGAGAGGGAACACAATCAGGGGGAGTGAGAGAGGGAGAAGCAGGCTTCCCACTGAGCAGGGAGCCCAACGCGGGGCTCGATCCCCAGTCTCTGGGATCATCACCTGAGCCAAAGGCAATGGCTTAGCCAACTGAGCCACTCAAGCGCCTCATGAACCAGCATAATTTTCTGAGTGAAGGCTGATAGTCCTACTATCCATTGGTGCAAATATTATGTCATGTCAAGATGGAAAAAAAAAGTTTCTCCTCTCTAGTGGCTCCCCTTTTATTGTTTTTCCTAACTGAGATATAATTGACATATTTCAGTGTATTAGCTTCAGGTGCACAACATAATGATTTGATATTTGCATATATTGCAGAATGATCACAATACGTCTAGTTAGTTAGCATCCATCACTGCACATATTTGTAGCATTTTTTTTGGGGGGGGGTAAGATCATTTAAGATCTACTCTCTCAGCAACCCATGAATCAACAAGGGTGTATTATCACAAGAAGTAGTGGGATCTTCCAGCAAAGTAAGTTTGAAAATTTCAATAGAAAATTGGAAGAAAATTTAAACATGTATTCAGAATTTCCAGATAAATGTCTCAGGAAGTTTATAGATTTAAGACAAAAAAATTTAAATAAAAATCCTAGAACTTGATGACTTCTTCTTCTTCTGAAGATTTTATTTATTTAATTATCTATCTATCTATCTATCTATCTATTTCTTTATTTATTTATTAAGATTTTATTTATTTGACAGAGAGAAACACAGCCAGAGAGGGAACACAAGCAGGGGGGAGTGAGAGAGGGAGAAGCAGGCTTCCTGCCGAACAGGGAGCCCGATGTGGGGCTCGATCCCAGGTCTCCGGGATCATGACCTGAGCCGAAGGCAGTTGCTTAACCAACTGAGCCACCCAGGCACCCCTGAAGATTTTATTTATTTATATGGCAAGGGGAGAGAGGGAGAGAGACTGGGCACAAGGATTTGGAATGGCAGATAGAGGGAGAAGCAGACTCCTCGCTGAGCAGGGAGCCTCACACAGGGCTTATCTCAGGACCCTGGGATCATGACCTAAGCCAAAGGCAGGCACTCAACTGAGTCACCCAAGCATCCTAGAACTTGACTATCTTTTATCAGAAAAAAATGATAATACTTGCACAAATATGTCTGCCTCTGTACAAAATTCATAATGAAAAGATATTAAGAATGTAAACGTTAAAAGGAACAATGTTTGAGTTAGTGGGAAGAGTACTGACCTGGGGATCATGTGATTAAAATCCGTGGGTGACTGTGCTATTTCCTGCCATGTTACCTGCATCCTACCATCTATACATCTGTAGTCTCCTCTGTAAGATGGAACTATTAACCCCTGACTTATCTGCTTAATTTTTATTTTTGAGAGGTAAGAGTTGAGGGTAATTTGAGGCACTGTGTGTAAAAATGCTTTGAAAAGAATTAGATGTTTTAAAAATATAAGGCGATGTTACTATGTTTAGTGTATTATTAAATATATGAAACAGGTTTTCTGTAGCACAGAATAGGGGTATGGTAACCTAATTAAGGTTTTAAAACTAGGCTGTACTAAAATTAAAGAATGGTATCAAGTTGGTGTTTGTCTCTAAAACTTGAAAAATTGACTCAGTAGTTTGAGAAGAAGTAAAAACCAGTGAGTGAATTTTGAATCGTTGAGGATTAGGTCTAGTTTTCATTTCCTTTCACACTTCAGTTTACACTGAAAGCTTGCTGTTCTGAAACTGGTCCAAGAGGGGGAAAAAAAGTGAATTGTGAATTGGCTCTCTATGGGATTCCAAAAGGAGGTCAGTTCCTCCCTTAGCATATTTCAGATTATTCTGGGCAAAGGCCATGCTGAACTGTCAGAGAGGGGGCATCCTGAGGTGGGATTTCAGCGAGTGCTAAGTTCCAAAAACATGGAACCCAGCAGGCTGCCCTTGGGATACCTGGACATCTTAGGAAGCAATGGTCACTGTCATTATTTTGAAGGGATGGATTTGCTGATTGGTAGCTCAACTTGTTCCCCTACTGATATCTCCCCTGGAGTCTGGACCCCCGCTCTGGTTGGGCCAGTCCTAGAGGCTACTTATGAGCTGGGGGCAGCACTGGCTGAAACCCATGCTCACAAGCACAGGGGAGAGAGCTCACAATATGCAAGTTCACTAAGTTTGATGGCCATTGGAATTGCATGTTTGGGAAAGGGTGAACTTCCTGTCTGACTAGCTACAGACTCTATGGCTCTTCTACATGAAGGAGTCAACGATAAAGATTCTAGCAGCATTTCTTTTAAGACTTCAAGGAAGGAGTTGGAAACCCCATGATTATGTCCCAATTTGATGTGCGATTTGAATTATAGTTGATAGCTCAATCCTGTTTGATTCAGGAATATGAGCTTAGCTTACTTTCTCCATGGCCCACCTGATGATGTCCTTTGTAAGAAATTTACTTATACTTCTCACTTTATCCATGATGGCTTAATTGTTATCAAAATCTTAATTTTCAGAATTTCCATCTCCTTTGACCTGATTTCTTAATGAGTGGCCTTGGCCACTGAACTCGAGTTTCACAAGAAATGACCTTGTTCCATGTTTACACCCAGGTTTGTGGAAATAAAAACTATCTAAAATATTAGAATAACAAGGGGCGCCTGGGTGGCTCAGTCATTAGGCATCTGCCTTCGGCTCAGGTCATGATCCAGGAGTCTCTGGATCAAGCCCCACATTGGGCTCCCTGCTCTGCAGGGAAGGCTGCTTCTCCCTCTCTCACTCCCTCTCCCTGTGTTCCTTCTCTAGCTGTGTTTCTCTATCACATAAATAAAATCTTAAAAAAATAAATATTAGAATAACAAAATGAATGACAGTAGATCAGGAGAACACATGGCAAAGGGATCATTCAAAAATGCCAAGTTACTTGAATAAGCTTTTTCCAAGAAGATTATGAAAGTATTTAACAATATTAAAGATAAGCTGGTGGAAAAATTACTTTGTTTCCTGTGGTGAGGAGACCTAGTGTGGTTGAAGTGGGAGTACTCCCAATGTGGAGTTGTAACTAATATCTGTCTGTATTAGGACTCTTAAACTGATACAAGATGATTGGCAAGGCTGAACTCTGTAATACAAAATGCCTTAATTACCAATAAAAAAATTAAAGCCAGTTGTCATTCATTTTAGGCCTATTAATGACACTAGAAATATTATTAAATTGGGGCAGATGACAAAGGGCTCCTGAAAAAAAAAAGCATGTAATGAACTTCTCTTAATTTTTTCTTGCATAGGTATTGCAATATATATATTTATACACTTATCATCTGTCATATATATTTACATACTTATCATTTATCTACCTGCCTACCTACCTACCCATCTCTCTGTCTATCTATTGATCTATCTCCATCTACCTATGAAATACATGAAATCCTGGGGCCCTAAATGGTCTCACAGTATAAGTTTCTTCAGGTGAATGGTTTTTATTGAACAAAGTAGACATTATTGCATCAGAATAACAATGGAAAAGAAACTGTAATTGCTATATCAAAAAGGATTAATTGGCTAAATTACAGGGATAATACCATAAAAGAGACAGAAAACCTGAGCTTTGAAACCAGATTTTCCCCCGTTACGATTGGGTAATAGGTTGGGCATTTAGGGAACATACCTTTTAGCACATAGGCATTGCTTATTTCATTTGCAATGTAGAAATAGATTATTACTACGTAAGATACCTTGCATTTACTTTCAGAACACAACTCTTTTCTTTCACATTAACCCTTTCCTCATTTTTAAACTGCTATTTTGAAAAGTATAAGAAATTCTGCCCTAAATATAATAGTCATGTCAGTTCTCCCTCTTTGCAGAGAGCACTCCAGCATGAACAACAAAATGGAGTGTTTGCCTGGGCTGCACTACATTTAGCCAAGAGAGGGGCTGCTTTCTTCCCTCCAGATGTAAGTACAAAGTAATGGAAGCAAGTAAAAGGGAAAGGGTGGGTAAACTGATCTGAAGGGATGTTGATACAATCCACTTTCCCCCAAACATAATTTTTCTTCTATATTCAATTCTCAAAAGTGAGGAACATGTTCATTTTTTCTAATATTATAATGTCTTATCTCTTTAGATCCCTTTGAATTCCCAATACATTTTTTTTCAGGATAATTAGATAAAAGACCTCCAAGAATGCTTCAACCTAGTTAAGAGAAAATGTTTTGTTTGGTGTTTAAAGTATAATAATTGGGTATTCACATAGTCATCCATATATCACCACTGGCCCATTTACAGGAAAGATTTGATGTGAAATAAATTTCCTTATTCAGAAAATAAGAAAATTCTTATCAAAAGTAATTGAAAAAAATACATGGCAAATATAGGCTTCTTACCATGGAAAGTTTCCTTTTCCACAGACCAACTGAGAAGTAGGGCTTTTGAGACCTAATGCCCTCACCATTTCCCCATAATTATTGTAAAAAACAAATCCCCTATTATCTTTCAGTATCTCCCCCGAATCCCTTCCAACCTGTTCTCCTTACCGAGGGATATTTTCTAACTAAATCTTAAACAGTATCCACGAATATATGCCTGAATCACATTGGTATAAAATCCCTCAAAGGGAACACCTAAAACTCCTCAGCCTGGTTTACAAGGTTCTACATGATCTGGAACCCACTTAATTCTCCAACCCTGTCAGCCTCTTCTCTTCCTAGCAGCTTTTCTGAATTCTTTTTCTTCCCTGAATCTTCCAGCTTATTACTTTAAGGTCTTTATAGATGCTTCTTCCACACTTGGAACACCAACCCTTCTCCCCAGTTTGTCTCCTATTTCCTGTTTATCATTCACCCCTTTATCTTGACAGGGTCTGATGCACTCCTTACTGCTTCTGTAAGGTCCTCCTCTTACCATCCTCACTGTTCTTACCACACTCTCTTGTAATTATGAGTTTAGTCCCATCTCTTTCAAGAACATGGAATTTCCTCAGGAGCAGAAAGGATATATTTTCCATTTTCATTACTTATTTGTTAGGCTTCATTAGAAGTAGTACTCACTGGTTGCTAAGAGCCAGATGCTGCAGCCAGAATGCCTGCCTGCAGGGGTTGAAATCCTACAGCTGCCATCTTGTAGCTGTGTGACCTCCGGCAAGTTACCTTGCTTCTCTGTGCCTCAGTGGCCTTGTCTCTAAAATGGGGGGGAATAAGAGTACTTATCACAGAGCACTGTGAGAAATAATGGAATTAGTATAGGTAAACTGCTTAGAACATGCATTAGGTACTCTAACCCCGCACTGCCAGTGTCTGACACACAGTAAAGGATTCCGACAGCATTGCTGCAAAGATTAATGGATGATAATATAACAAATGAAATGAAATGATTTTTCAATTATCCCTTTTCAATGTCTGGTTCTCCACCTCTTATTGTCAATAACTGGCCCATTCATTCCACAAGTATTTATTTTGTTATTTACTCTAATAGAATTGAAAATCGTATTGACAATACCCACTTCTGTTTGTAGAAGGTTTTGGAAAAAAAAAATACCTGTCAGAAAAATGATAGAATTGGGTAAAAACTCATTCTCCTTCTAGAGTGCTCATAATAATTGCCTCCAGTTAAGTTTAAACTCGTTGCTCTCTGGGGTCTTTCCAAAGATGAAGGAAATGATTACAAGTTATGATTTTTTTCTCATTTCCAATTTGTGTGAGCTTTTTAACTTCTTTCAGTACCTCACCTAACTCTTATGCAATCAAGATCAAAAGCAGCTTCTTAAAGAAAAAAAAAGACTAAATCTATTGTGAGGCTGGTTATTTCATGAAACTACATCTTTTGAAAAACAAATTATATAAAAAAATTGAGTGGGAGAAAAGATTCAAAACCTCACAAGGACAGGTGAAATTTCTATGAAATTAAACTTGTTTTCAAAAAATCCAATTGAAAACAATGGACATTAACATATGTTCTACTGCTCCACACTGTACATTTTAACCTTCTCTCAAAGGGATGGCCCTACCTAGCCTATCTTTTTCTAACTTGATCTCCTAGTGCTTCCCACAATCCTTTTTCCTATTCTGTATATATTTTCTTCAATCTTGGCTCTGTCTTAGGGACGTAGGGTCTGGGTGACATTGGGGTTGAATAATCTGTGTTCTCCAGATGCTCAGAGGTCATGGAGACCTTTCTGGAGACCCGTGAATGAAGAACAGAGGTGCACGTGTCCAATTCTAATTATTTCTTTCCGTGCATCTCTTCTATCCTCCTGTATTCCTGGCCTCCCTTTTATTCCACAAATGTCAGATGTCCTAGCCCTGAGGTGGCAATGAGGCAGGTCCTGTGTTGTCTGGTTAATGAGATCCACCACCGACTCTAGACACAGGCAAAGAGCCCATTATTGGCAGAGGCTGGGAACAAACTTTACTTTGGTTCCACTGTAACCCTGGCCACGGAGAAGAACTGGCATCCAATTTTTACTGAATAAGCACCTCTTACATGCCAGCCATTGGGCTATACTGGTGGAGGTTCAAAGATGAAAGACCCTGAAGGCTTGGCCTTTTCACAAACTAATTTAGTGTCTCTGGGCTAGTTTCTCCACTCTCCAAGTCCAAATCTCCTCATGTTAAAAAAGGAATGATGCCCACTTTATAAAGTTGTTGTAAGGATTAACTGAATGAAGTTCTAGGACAGTCTCTTGTACACATGCATGTGCTAAAGATAATAGCCACTATGTTTTTGAGGTAGAAGGAGAGAACAGTGTGGGGGAGGGGGAGGAGAATGGAAAGTCATCCTAGTGTTGAAAAAGCCTAATACCTAGTGAAATTTTATCAACACAGCCTGAGTCTCTCAAACCTTACTATTAGGCTTGAAATTTAAAACACAGAGCAGGCTCTGATTAGTGTTTGGTTCTTTCCTTATTTTTTTTTTTACTTCCTAATTTAATATAATGGATCCAAGAGTAAGCTGTGAAAGGATCTGAGTTACCCCCTTTAAGAATGACAATTCTGATTCCTACAAATAAGCAATTTCTGATAACCAAGGAGAGCACAAACCTCTGCTGGTAAAGAGAATCTGGGGAGAAAAGGGGCATCACTCTCAGAGAAGACACAAAGCTGCCTCAAGGTTGGTTACCCTAACCTTCTTAAAGAGAAAGGAGGATGAGGATGTTGGAACTAAAGTCTGCTAACACAAACAATAGGGACTTTTTGGAAAGTCTTTTTTCCATTTTGGAAAGAGAAAAAGCCCTTGAGAAGGTGTTGAGACTTCTTGTACAATTAATGTAAAGTGAAGGATTGGTAGAAAAGCCAAAAGCAATTCCATTTTTCATTCAGCAACATTTTTTATGTGCTGATTAAATGTCAGGTAAAATGCTCAGGGTCTTAGAAGATGCTGGTGAACAAGAGTCCTTGTTCTGACTCTTGAAGAAGTCATTGTTCAGTGAGAGGCAGACAGATGAATACATAAGAATGAGTAATCACAAACTGTGAAAAGTGTATGACGGAAATGGTTCGCTTTATGTAGTAGAGACTCTCAGTGCCCCACACCAAGACCCTCGTTCCCGTCTGACTGTGGGGGAGTGCCCAGTCCTGTTGAGGGCCTTCTAGCCCATGCCCACCCCATGGGCTGGCTCTGCCTGCGAATATAGGGAAGTTAGGTCCCATGGGCAATCCTCAATCAAAAGGGAACCTAGCTGGTGGATCAATGTCCCAGTCTCCCCTTCTCCCGAAGGACAATTCTGGAATGACTTTCTACACAGCTTCTCAGAGTCCTCAGCAGGAAGAAGCCTCATTGACCTCAGGGGCAATCATTATTGGCTTCATCAGGGGCTTCCTTCTGGAAGTAATGGTGCATCACGCCTTGTCCAGGATCTGCTTTCAGGGAACTTAAACTAAGATCTATGGGAGAGAATGTAATGTTGGGGTGGGGAGCCCAGACCTGAAGGACCAGGAGGCAATAATCACAAAAAGCGGTCTTGGCACAGTGTACTGTGCATGCGGACACTGAGGTTGGAAAGCACCTGGCGAGACCGGAACAGGAAGCAAGTCATGCAGCTGGAGAGCAGAGCTAGGGAGACGTGGAATGTCTGCAGACCATGCTGGAAAGGGAGGCAGGGCAAATCTTATCAAGATGCTATTTTGGGAAAGGACTTCATCAATTGCCAATGTCCCGTTTGTGGCAGTGGGTGACTTTGCAACTTGGAAAGACAAGCCTCATGGAACTTTATGCCAACTAGCACCATGATTATTCTAGCCCAGAAAGTTTGTCGTTCTTGCAGATAAGGTGTTTGAGCATATCTTCTCTCTCTCTTGCCAGGAACCCTTTTGTTACTTGCTTAATGCTCTTGGCATTTCAAAAAATAGTTGCAGTTCCTTTCATAGTTTAGAGGACCATCTCAGACTTGGGTTTGAATCCGGTCTACCATTTAGACCTATGGCCACTCTTGTACGAGCTGCTTAAACTTTTCTTATCTCTTCTTCATCTGCTGAAGGAGATAATAACTACCTTACAGTGCCATTGTGGGTATTACGTGAGCAAACTGATGCATTGAACCTTTAACTTGGCATTTGATCCACAGTAATAGTTCAATAAATGATCACTTTCAGCAACAAAAACTACAATGTATCTTTCAGTGAACCTTTATTGGGGGGGAGGAGACCTTTCAAAGACTCAACTAAGAAACTGTTTGCTATGTTCAAGCAGAAAAATCTAGGTGCCTTTTCAGGGTCATAGGGTGCTGAATATGTGTTGAAAGGATGCTGTAACAGCCCCCACCCTCAAGAATGTCAGAGCAGACCCTCGTCCTGTTATCTAAGCCCAGCAACGGGCAGGCAGTTACCCAGCCCCGTCAAGCCCTGCAGAGACCTAAAGAAATTCCATAAGACTGTGAGCGTGCAAATCATCACGTACCCCTTGCTAAACCAAATTAGGACATATGTTCCCCTGCAAAGGTGGTTGGGGAAACGATTGGCTGCCTGCGTGCAGACCATGGCTGTAGTGTCTTAAACTAATTGGCTATCAAGGTGCAGGCTTTGTTGTAACAGATACTGTAATCACATATAAGGTCATCCCTGGAAAAACTCGGGGCTCTCAGCTGCTGACTGGTTTGGGGTCAGGCTGTGAGTCCGAGCATGCTCGAATAAACCCTTTGCTTTTGCATGGAACTGGTCTCTCAGAGTCTTCCTTGATAGGTGCGGCGTTCTAAGGCTCCCAGCCGACTGCCCTCTTGGGTGGTCGACTCTTACAGTGTAAAGGCAGCTCTAGAACTACCTAAGGAACCTCATGAAAGAACTTGTGAATTTCATATGAAAGTATAATTTATTGATTTTTTTAAGGCTGTGGTTCAAATATATAGCCCTAGGTATAATCATCTTGCTATCTAATAGGTAACACATAGTGAAGTTTAACAAATTTCTCCTCATTAAACAATATTTTTGTGTAAGCCTGAGAGTGTGGCTGCTTTTGGCTCTGCTTCTACATTTTGAGAAGAGCTTTCTAGAGAAGGGGCTTCCTTCTGGAGACAAATAATCAACAAAATCTGCCAACTATGAAATCTTTAGTAAAGCACCTTGAATTCTGATTTTCCAACTTGCAAAGTACTCTCTAGTTGATGTTGTTATATTGTGAATTAAATTGGAGTTACTGATCTTAAGCCTTTCATGTTTTTTTATGGCTATGATGCACTTAATAGGGTAAAGATAACTCTTTGAAATAGAATTTATTGAAATGAGAAATCTTAGGTAAAACTATATGGATAAGCAATTCAGCCTTCTACGAATTCACTTGTCTTAAAAAATCCATCGTTCGTTTAAGTGTCACACATTTTAAGCATCCTATAAAGAAGCACACTGGTGCTTGAAAAAGTTTCAGTTAAAAAGCTATATTTTCATGATTCATATATAAAGAAATCCTGCAACATTATTTGACAGTATTCACCAACTGCTATTCTTTCAAAAAAGAACTATTCACAGATATTGTATATGATTTGTGAATAAGATGAAACTTTTAAAATTCACTTTTAAAATATCAGTATAGTAATAATATTCTTCCATATGATGTTTATAGTTTATTACTATTGTGTACAAAGTTACTGGACTTTAAAATCTTACAAAGATGTTAGAAACACCCAGAAAATCATCAATTGCCTTTAGTGGTATTTACCTATCCTGACCTAAAGCCAGGATACATGAAGCAAAGTCGCTATTGCTGTGTTGAATCAATTTGGTCCAAATGATCAGGGTTTTGTTGTTGTTGTTGTTGTTGTTGTTGTTGTTAAGAGGAAGACTTTAAATTTCAATGTTGGCTAAAAATTATAACTTAACAGTGAGTTAATAGAAGAATTCCTTTCCTACAGTCAAATCAGTTACTGAGTAATAATCAGCTACTAAAATTATGTCATGGGTTACTAGGCCACAAACTCAATCAAGTCTTTGCATAAATTCTGCCTTTACCTTTCATTCTTTCAGACTTAATAAATGTCAACTATCTAGGTGGCAGATTACACAGTCCTTGACCCTCATTTCCTAGATACAACGTCTGCATGAAAGCACTAGGGAAAATAAGAACTTACACGTATTGGTACTTACTGTGTGTCAGGCACTGTGCTAAACTCTCAGATGAATAATCATATTTAATTTTTACAACATGCTAATGAGGAAGATATTATTTTTAGCAGCTCCATTTTCAAAAGAAGGTAACTGATGTGCAAAGCCCTAAAGGAGCATGCTAGATATGCAGAGCCCAGCTGTCTGTTTCCAAAGCCCAAAGCCTTAACAGGTGTGCTGTGCTGTGTCTATACCAAATTTGTCCTGACGTTTTTCAATGCCCATGAAACCAGTCCACTCCAGGAGAGAGCAGGCACTGATCATTGGCGCCAGGAGGCTGCCACTGACTCCTGATTGCAGCAAATCAAAGCCAGGAGCAGTACCTGTCTGTAGCTACGTTGTATCTATGGAACTGTGAATCCTATCTTGCTCCTTCTCAGCTCCCTCAACAGCAGCCTCTCGATTACACTCCTGACAAATTCTCTTCAGTTGTTACTATCCATCCTTGCTGTTAGTGATTCTCTTAGTCATTTTTGTTACAGGTGAACTTCGTTGGCTTAGATGGCGATAACAGTAAAAATACCAATTAAATAATTGTGTAGTGTTTTGGTTGTTATGAATAATAATTGAAGAGCTATGAAGAACATTGACAGCTACCATTTTTACTGAGTAGTATGCTAAATGCTTTATTTGTATTATTGCACTACTATCACTTAATAAATTTTTATAACTTCTCCGTGATCAGACTACCTGATCTAAAGCTCAAGTTTGCAATTACAACCCTAACTCACCGGGAAGAAGAGGAGATTGGGAAATGGCTCAGACAACTTCTAGGATGTGCCAGCAAATGGTGAAATTCAAACTTGACTTCAAGTCCTGGTTCAAAGGCCATAGCTTTTTCCAAAATACAACAACTGGCGGAGAATGTGCAATTTTGGAAACATGGCTGACTTACTTCCAGAGTCATTTAAGTTTAGTCTTTGATATTGGATTCATTTTAATATGTCAGAAATTATACCCTGATGTGTATAATTCTGACCTTAAGCTAAAGGTCAGAATCAGGAGTAACTGGTCTGAAAACCCTGGACCCTATTTCCTGCATCTCATAGACCATATAATGCTACTAACCCTTGCAACTTTGCAGCTACAGAAAAAAAAAAGTGACAAAGCCAGCACGTTTGAAAATAGAATGAAATCCATTCCCAAATCAACACTGTCTCTTTCTCGCTTTTAAAGGCATAATCTAAACTGAAGAATTCATTAGTGAAAGAATTAAAACCAGTCTATTTAACCAATATTTCAAGAAAAGTCAAATTATAAGTCAGACTTAGATTCCACACTTCTCTTTAATTTATAAGGAAAAGATTCTGAGTCTGTCAATTAGGAGTCAATTACAAAATAAACCAGAGGAAAAAATTTCAAACGGAAGAAAAATTAGGAAGTTTCTTTGTTATTCAATCGGTGCCAGTCCAAAGAGCAGCAGGGAACATAAAGAAGATAGAGGTTGTGGGTCAGGGACTGACAGTTCATTCATTGATTTTTACAACTTTGTTGACATCTAGTAAACTAAAATTAGTTCTTAGGTTCCTCAGATGACAATATATATTTTTTCTCTTTTAATATCCAGGAGGCATTGGATTTCATAGTATTTTTTATTCTTAACAATATCATTTTTTTTCAGCAATCATTAAAATACCTGAGAGAGCTCATATATTTCATTGTGTGGGGTGTGTGTGTGTGTGTGTGTGTGTGTGTGTGTGTCTTTGAGACATTTGCATAAAATAAACAGGTCTGAAGAGTACAATTTAATGAGTTTCTACAATTATGTACACTCATGAAACTGTCGCCAAACAAAAATATAAAACAATTCCAAGAACCCATGAAAGTTCTTCATATACTTTTCAAGTCAGCATCCTGATTTTTTTTTTAAAGATTTTTATTTATTTGACATGCAGAGAGATCACAAGTAGGCAGAAAGGCAGGCAGAGAGAGAGGAGGAAGCAGGCTCCCTGCTGAGCAGAGAGCCAGATGAGGCCTGGATCCCAGAACCCTGAGATCATGGACCTGAGCCAAAGGCAGAGGCTTTAACCCATTGAGCCACCCAGGCCCCCATGATTTCTATTACTATAGATGACTCCCTATTCTGGAACATTATATGACTGGAATCATATAATATATACTCTCTTATTTTTGTTTTTTAAATTTTGGTTCAACATAATTATTTTGAGATTCATCTATGTTATTGTGTGTCTCAGGAGTTCATTCCTCTTTACTAATGAGTAACATACCATTGTATGAATATACTTCAATTTATCTTTGCATTTGATACAAAGATGGCCATTTGAATTTTTTTTTTCCATTTTGGGGCCATTGTGAAGAAATATGTTTTGAAGATTATTTTATAAATTTTTATTTCTCAGTTGGCTTGTTTTTTGTGGACATATGCTTTCACATATTTTGGGTAAATCTTGTTAATAATTTTCTAATCACTAAAGTTACTTTAGATTAACTATTTCTAGGAAGAAAAATCCTCAGTTTTAAAAAAGCCTGAAATATATCCATTAATATAGGAAATATATGTTAATGATGTCAGGAACATTTAATGAGATAGAATTTACTGGCAAACTAACATTTCTTAAAATGCATATATTTTTTTTAAAGAGTTAAAATGCATATTTTGATTGACTATCTGCAATTCCAAGGCTGCAAGGAGAAAATAGTGTATTACCCTTCTCCTGGGGTAACTGAAAATCTATGCGACTTTTGCCAAAGTACTGGTTTAGAACATTTTTTTAATGACACAATTTTCTAATGTGGAAACCTTTAATATATATTAAGAAGAAAGGAAAATAAATAGAAATAGGAAGAAAGCACTGTTTTCTTATGGCTTAGGTATCTCTATGTAGCAGGTGTTGTGTTATATACGGTTACATAATTTTTATAAGAATTATAATTTTTAAAAAGCCATGAGTATTGGGAATTTGTTTGGAGTCATCTACTGTGCTTTATGCTTTGTTGGTATTTTCTCATTAAAATCTCAGGATTCATGCATTCATGTCTAAGGTCATGCAATTGGAGCTAATGCTCAGATTTGAATAGAGTGTTATCTGAATTCTGAATCCAGGCTCTTTGCCTTGTGTAATCCTCACTCCCACTCTATCACCTATTACTCACAGAAACCCTGCAAAGTAACCATTTCAAAACCCTTTTGCTCTTAAAAACAATGTAGCTTGAAGAGGTTACCGGATTTGTTCATGGTCTCAGTTACTGTTTCTTAGTGACCCAAATGAGCAAATTCTGAGAACTGCCTCATTTATTTCTGATAGTTCTGACAGCTTATATTTGTTTATCATGCAATTTTTAAATATAATTCATTTAAAAAATCCTTTGGTATTTAATATGAAATGGTAGAAAGTAGGAAAGAAGGGTGAAAACAGAAAATGTTATCTTTGAAGAGTCTCTGGCCATGTTAGAGTCCTAGCACACACCCCACTGTCCTTTTCAGGGTAATGCCCCCCCCACCCGCCACCGCCCCTAGAAAACACAGTGTGATGACACATGCTTATTAAGCCATACCCAATGCCTCTTAGGCAAGTGTGACCCTCTTTGGGATTAGCAGACAGGAAGGCTTTTAAGAACTCTTACTCTTACTCTTAAGAATTATTGCAAGAGAAACAGTGCCTAATTTCCTTGATGCAATAGACCCTATTCATGTTGGTGGTGGCAGTCAGATTACGCAACAACAAAAAGAACAGTTCATCTCTTTCCGGGGAAGAATGCCAGTGATGGATTCTGGAAATCCAGGAGGCATTTGATGTGACAGCTTCAGTGAGTCCTGCTTACCAACAGTGCACTAAAGTGAAGCAAGGCAGTGATAGTGCCAATCACAAGAAGTAGCTCCCTAAACAGAACATAATGCCCAGGATTCAGAAAATGTGGAGTATCTGTGACTTAAAAGAAACCACCGTCTGGCCAAAGGCTAGTATAATGCATAAGTGGTTATAAGAGGTCAAATGCCAGTAGTTTGTTCCTTTCTGATAAATACCTTGAATGGATGGTTCATAAAAATGAGTGTTGAGCTTTGACTGACATTTTGATTAATTAAAACAGATGGGTGGACTTTTTAAAATGACATTGAGAATCCAATACCGCAGAATAGACATATTTATCTGACCCATTGTAAGCAACTCTTCACAGAATATTATTCAAGAAGCACAAAGCAGGGTCCTCTCCCTAGATCCCTGTGCCCTTGCTCTTCCTTCTTACCCCATCATGCTACCTTCATGCCTGTATGCACATACGCACACGTACACAACATATAGTAAAGGATCCCGTAGAACAGTGTGGTTCTTAGAGCTTCTAAGGGCTCCAGTCTAGAAGGCATTGAGGTGTGGTTGCAAGCCCAGATTGTTTCAATATCCAGGACTTAGGTGCTTCCTGAAGGAGAAACAGTTCAAGGGAAAAACTCCAAATGACCTGTGTTTAAACTTGAAAAATTATCGTTCACCTGGCGCTAAGTGGCTCAAGAAGGAAATGATGGTATGGTAGAGAAATTAAAATGGCTATTCTTTTTTTTTTTTTTTTAAAGTAAATTTTAGTTTTTTGTTTTTTTTTTTAATATTTTATTTATTTGACAGAGAGAAACACAGCCAGAGAGGGAACACAAGCAGTGGGAGTGAGAAAGGGAGAAGCAGGCTTCCGGCTGAGCAGGCAGCCCGATGTGGGACTCGATCCCGGGTCTCCAGGATCATGACCTGAGCCGAAGGCAGTTGCTTAACCAACTGAGCCACCCAGGCGCCCTAAAATGGCTATTCTTTAAGTATGGTGAGACTAAAGAAAAAATGTTCCTGCTATGTGATCTTACTTGAACATAGACTGACAAACAGAAAACGTAAATGCAGTATGAAAGAGATCACAGGGCATGTCCAAAGAATGGCCTTTATCTCAACAGGAGCTAATGGAAGGACTAGAGGGACAGAAGGAACAAGAAAGTCACAGTTTGCGCATTGCTCACTTTAACCAGGCCATGCCACTTTGACAAAAGTCATTTCTCTGGATCCCATGGTGTCCATGCTAAATTTTTAAAGTTTCCAGCCTTACCATGAAAGATACACCAAGACCACTACTGAAGGTCTGGAGCACAGGTGACTTTGGTCCTACATTGTTGCCTTGTCCAGCCCAGTTGTAGCCTCATCCCATGAGAGGCTCAGAGGCTTGGTTGAGGCTGCCCATTTGTTGCCAAAGTGAGGGAACAATTCTCTCTCCCTTCCATATAAAACTTGAAAATCACCCTGTTAGGATAGCTACACGATGTCTGCCCAAAGCACGTGCATATGGATGGATGTGTATGGCTGTGAAAGTAAGGCTACTGGCATTTCATGTTTGAGTCACTCTTCCTTATATTAATATTTTACCGAGAAAAATATAATGCTTAGCAACTTCCCATTGCAGTTCTTATTGAAATGAAAGGTTAACATAGTCATTAATAACTCAGTAGTTCTGCCAATTCAGGGATGATGAGGAGTAATGACTTCACATTTAAAAATGCAGGGGCAACGTCTGTCTTGCTTTCCACCAAAAATCGAAAACAAAACAGAATGCCTAGTGCTTATTAGACATGAAATTCTGTTAAATAAATGACTGATTATGTCCTCTGGTTATAGAGGAGAAACAGTACTAGAAAGTAACCCGCAGCCCTCTCTGAGCAAATCCATTGGATGAGTAATGACTATTACTTTTTGATAATGTTACTGATTTCTATATTTCTGGTTAGATGCAAGCCTCATATCATGGGACACATATGACTGATTCACTGAATTATTTCCCAGAGTTTACCAAAGTGCTTGGCATATCACAGATGCTCAGTAAATACATATTGCATGAATGAAGAAGAAAAGAAATGTTGCTTCCCTTCTGAGGTTAATGAAAGCCTGTCTTCCTAGCTATGGATTACAGGGATTGAACTTTTTAAGTTTTTGGGACAGTTATTAAGGGTTACTATGTCCCTTCTGATAGAGGCCTATCTTACATCTTAAGGTTAATCAAAACGTTCAGTGTCATGAGCTACAGAATACACTAATGATTTCACATATCACTGATTTACATTTTTGAAGTTATAATAAGGGTCATATTTTACACTTCTTTCCCAAGTGAGCATCCATATTGTGTCTCACACTGTAACAGACACAACCATAAGAAGGAGTTGGTTCCAAATGGACTCATGTCAGATTTTAATTCTAACTCTGTTTATTGATCTTGTTTTACAGTGACATATTATTTCAGATTTTCCACTACCCTCCCAGCTAAGTCTATCACCCAGGAACTAATTTTAGGTCCCCTGAACATGATGACATTATTTCAATTGAGGACCAATGATTTGTATTATAGAGCTTCTGATCATCATTTACTTTTCCCATGTAAAGATTTCATGAGGACAATGGTTTGTATTTATTTTGTGGCTTAAATTCTAATAGTATGATTCTCTCATTAAGTGGCACAGCATTTTGTCATGCAGCACAAAAATGCCGAAGAGGAAAATCTACTGGAGGAAATCTGTTTCCTGAAGCCAGGTCAAAGGACAACCATCTATCACTTGTTTATTGCCCTTAGATCAAATGTTTGCAAATATCACCAGAGTCTCGTGCAATCTATGGCAATCCTGCTAGAGGTAAGTGGGAAGTGCCTTTATTAGTGGGCTTTCAATATTCATTAGGAGTCAGACCTTGTTATAATCAGTTTAAGGAAACCCTGTTTAGATTACCTGTCATGAGTTATTACCAGAATAAACAAGAACAACAAGAAAAGCATGGAACTCAACCTTCAGAATAAGGATGGACTATGAAAGGAATGCAATTTATCTGGAATTATTTCCATATTTCATGTTAGGCCTCTAAAATCTGTGACTAGTCTGGACCCAATTATGATATAGTGCAACTATTTGCATCTCTGGTACAGCTCCTTAGTCCCTGCCTGCTGCTGTCCCACCCCCACTTCAAGGCCTGCATGAAAAATGAAGAAAAGTCTTATCAGTGAATCCTCAGGCTTCCCTTCCTACAACCTCCGGCTCCTGCTGGTTCCTGCCGCCTGCTCCTGTGTGTCCTAGTTATCTTTTCTTTGCCAGAATCCAAAGATCAAGAGAGAGGCTGGATTCCAAGGATTAGGAGCTCTTTACCAACTCCACTTATTTTCTACACCACCAATAACACACGAGGCTGGATAGGAGCATCAGAATAAAGTGAAAACTTTGGGTCACTTAAAACAACTATTATGTGAAAGGGACAGTGTAAAACCCGTGCTCTTAAATATGATTTTCCCCATATTTCAGAAGGAAGCAACCATGGTTTCCATCCTCTGTGGGGGGTGGTCATGTCCTCTCTTCTTTGCCTTTGTCCCTGCCCTGAACTCCTCCAGCTGCTATCAGAAGTTTCATGAACTTTCAGGAAGCCCTCAACACCCCACCCCTCTCAATTTCTGATCTAATCCCATACTTCCCATCAAGTGCCTCATCCCCCACAAAGCATTCCAGCAACCCATTGTTCTAAGTCATTTGAGACCTTGAGCAGGGCACTTGTTTTTTTTTTTTTTTTTTTTTTTTTTTTTTTAAAGATTTTATTTATTTGATAGAGAGAAACACAGCCAGAGAGGGAACACAAGCAGGGGGAGTGAGAGAGGGAGAAGCAGGCTTCCTGCCGAGCCGGAAGCCCGATGTGGGACTTGATCCCGGGTCTCCGGGATCATGACCTGAGCCGAAGGCAGTCGCGTTACCAACTGAGCCACCCAGGCGCCCCAGGGCACTTGTTTAAAACCATTGGAAACCCAAGTTCAGCAGCGGAGTTCAGTGTGGGCACAGGCAGACTGGCTTATGCTCCCTTTAAGATCATCTCCCCAGTGTGAACTGTGCACAAGCCTATTTAATTTACTGATTATCAAGAGAAAAGCCAAGTGTATATATGGACATACACATACTTCCTAAGACACAACATTCTCAAGAATATGTTGGTTCATATGACTGTGAAATATAGAGTTCATTCTAATTATGCCAACCAGACCCTTTTTTCTCTCCATTTTTAAATTCTGTTCCCTCCTCTGAGCTCTTCTCCTACATTAGACTCCTCTATCCAACCAGGGAATATGACCACTTTGTATTTTCATGGCTTTGCAATGCTAGTGGAAAGAAAACGTCTCTCTCCCAATCCATCTGTGCCAGTCTCTAGGAGGATTCTAATCAGCACTGATTGTGCTCAGTTCCAGCTTAATTGTTGAAGAGGAATGGATGGATTACCATGTGTGACCCATTCTAGTGTATGTGCTCTCCCGATGGAGAGACAGAGGCGGTGTGTGTGTGTGTATGTGTGTGTGTGTGTGTGTGTGTGTGT
>PITA01017788.1:0-42298 GCA_004023965.1 Spilogale gracilis | reverse complement strand
GATAGATAGATAGATAGATAGATAGATAGATAGATAGATAGATAGATGATAGATAGAAGATAGAAAGATGATAGATAGATAGATGATAGATAGATAGATGATAGATGATACAAAACAACAAATGTTGGTAAGAGGAAATGGAGAAATCAGAACATTAATATATTGCTGATGGGAATATAAAACAGTGTAGCTTCTGTGGAAGAGAATCTAAAAAAGAAGTTAACAATTTTGTATTTAGCCGGCTAATGTGAACAGTCCCGTAGTTTCTCCGGAAGTTGGACATGGGGTTACCATCTGACCACACCATTCCACTCTTACGTTTACACCGGAAGGAACTGAAAATAGATGCTCAAGCAGGTCCAGGTGTCTGTGCTTGGATTATCTACTTAGCCAGTGAGGACATTATCTGGTTATTCGGAGAATATATTTTTCCTGATGTTATTTGGGACCCTAGTTAACAATTTTGATTAAGCAGCAAACCATGATGGTGGCTAAATCCTGCCAGTAATCAAGCACTCCCATATGTAATGGATTTTGTGGATGCTTACAGTGGTTTCATAGAGTTATTTAGAAATCATGTCTTCTATTTATCTCATAATCTCTCAGGTCTGGGTCAGGCTCAAAGTAAGCTAATCCACATCTCAAAGGAATTATCCAAAGCACGCAAATGCACTAACCATGCACCTTTTCATTTCTGGTAAAGTCTTTTGGGAATTCAGCTATTGCTTCCATCTGTCCTCTCTGGGCTTTACTGTCTAGAAATATATGTTCGCTACATATTATCAACAGAGACATGTCTACCTTACTGTAACTGATGTAACACAAAGCAAAATGACCTATGTGGGGAGACCTCGACATAGAGTTGGATTCTTGTGTCTTCGGCATCTGGTCCCCTCATTCTGAACCTGCTTTGCTGTGTGTGTTGAGCGTTAACTTAACGCCATTGCCGAACAAGGCAGAAATTAGATCTTTTAAAATGATAGTCCTTCAATTCCTTTATGAAACAACGGGTCTTCTCTAATTATTTCCCTATGAAATGTCCTAATCACATTCAAGATGGTGAAAAAAAAATGACCTCGTAACCAAGATGCTAAGTCCAAATTGTATTATTTCTAGATTGCAAGTCTTATATCAGGAGTCAAAAGGAGGAGAGTTTACTCAGGAAGTGGCGATGAATAAAAATGATCAATAAATTACCTGAGCTCATCAGCTTGGTCTCGAATATCTGGGAGCAAATAGTAGTAACAACAATGACCACGTAGTAAAGTCTTACTGCGCGCTGGGTCCTGGGTGAAATGATTCATTCCACATAATTCCGCCTTATGGAGAAAGAAATAGAAAAGTTAAATACTTTACTTTTACGTGGCAGGTTCAGGATTTGAACCCAGATCAGTCTGAATGCTTAACTATCACCATGTTCCAGAGCCTCCCAAACCATAACACTGCTATTAGCCCCCTGAGAGGTCAGGCGTGAAAAGGAGTGAGTTTTTCTCTTTAGCCAATTTCAGTTTCATTTGAGAAAAGATCATTCGCAGCTAAAAGGGTACTCGGTGCCACTAGCTAGAACTTTTAAAATATCTCTGAGATTGCTCACTGCACTCCCAACAGGTAGAGATTAAAGAGGAAACAAAATTTTTAACAAGCTTTTAACTGAGTCTCCCATTTAGCAAGGGTTTGACCTTGAAATGTCCATGGGCTTTATTTGCAGTCAAGTTTGAACCATCGCCTATCAGTTCGGGATATATGGGCCTTTGATGTCTCAGTTGGTTGAAAAGAGAGCAGTTCGCTTTAGTGTAAGGTTTTAGGTAGAGCCAGATGGTCTCTCGATCCTTGACCTAACTCAGGTAAAATAATACCACCACACTAGCACCACACTATGAAGCCACTGAGGGGGTTTTAATTCTCCATGCAGTTCCCACCCTTCTAATCTAATCCAACTCAGTAAACATTCACTGTGTGTCTACAACAGCTCGACATCATGTGGAACACAGACATAATAAGGAAAAGGTCTCTACGTTCAAAGAACTCAGAGGCTAGTGTTCATGACAATGAGTCAACATGAATTCCCCTCCAGGAGGCAAAGGCTGAGACAGAGGAGGGGGTTACAAAGGAAAGGCTGGTTGTTGATTCAACTGGGAAAAAAGAAAGGATTTCCAGAAGAAGACCTCACAGAGCTGAGTTTTGTGGGATAAGTCGGATGGATGACAAGGAATCTTCCATCCTCAAGGAATGGAAAGACATGGTGCCAAAACATTGCAGGTTGTTCAAGTAAGTAGTTCTGGAAAGGATCCTATTCACAGGGTCCTAACGATCCCTGTGCCCTTGATTCTGAGCTGCCTTCTTCTGCCTCTGCACCTACATCTACCCGCAGTGCCTTCCTGACATGGTTTACGCGTGGCCATTCACACACACTCAGGGTTCCGGAATGAACTGGTAAAGATCCAGTGTGGGGCTGGAGAGGCTGGGAAAAGCTTTACATTCTATTTTTCTTCTGACCAAGGGAAGATAAAAAGTCTTTCCCAGCAAGATATTATTCTTATTCTTGGACAGTTCTCTATTTTTAAAATCTGGCCCAGATCATGCCTTTTGCTTTGGAGTTGGGTCAACTAAGATCATTCTACTTCCCAGACCATGTTATTTTTAAAACCTCCGTCTATACTGAATTTGAATTTGAGCAGGAATTGTTTCTGAGCCTTGTCTCGTCGTGGAAAACAATGTTCTGGTGCCCTCTTGCTCTATACTGGTTGGTTAATTGGGTATACTGGTAGGTTTAAAAGCTACTTTTCAGGGCTTTCGATTTTTGCAGGTTCTTATCTCTGACACTCAGGGCAAAAAGGGGTAAGAGTGTTCCAGAGAGAGAGAAGGAAAAAATGAATAGTTTATTCATCTCAATATGCTTAGTGGGATAGCAAATAAATGTATTTGTGGGGGTGGGGGTGAGGGGAGGATTATACTGTGCATGGAAACGGCTTAGACATCTGTTGGAAGCCCTTTCAGCATGATTACACCACAGAGCCCCCAATGGCTGGTTGCTGATCTAAATATTTAGTGAAGGAGGTGCTCCCTCCTGGGCTGTCATAGCCCATCCACATTTTTCTGCCTCCTTGTGGCTTACTGGTTATTGGGATTAGTAGAGAGCCCGAGGCTTTCACTGGGATGAATAGCTTCTGACTTTATAAGTTAAATTGGCAGTTGAAGAGGTCTCAAACTAGAAATCTTCACAGTTTTAAGATTTCCTTCTTAAGGTGGTGGGAAACAAATTCAACCTGAAAAATAAAAGGCCCAAGAAAACTTAGAAGCGCCTTCCATGACAGCAGATTGCCATCATCCGCGAGCCTCAGCCCGTCTCCTCGGTTGTTAACAATTAAAGGTCCTTCCCCTGCAGTCTGCCTGAAAGAAGAAAGAGTGTGAGTTTTAATCGGAGAGGTTTACATCAAAGAGTTGAGACAGGAGAGAGCCAGACTCTCAGCTTTTCCCCCTGGAATTAGAGTCCCTTTCTCTGTTCACCTTCGAGAGTCTCTGTGATGCTCTTTGCCTTCTGTATTGTCTACTGGGCTAAATACCCCCCTTCTTGCTACCTCTCACCCTCCAGAAACGTGAAAGGAAAGAAAATGAGCTAAATACTCCCAGTTCCTCTGCCTCCATAATACTTCCCCATTCTGGCCTGACCTCCTAACAGCACAGCTCAGTGTATTACCTGACCATCTTCATTCTTTTATTGACAACTGACCTATCTGAAATCTTTCTCCCAGGTGAACTTCCTAACTGAGTCAATGAAAGGCGGGGGCAGAATTTCAGCTCCTTCCGAAGCTCCGCTGCCCAAATCATCAGGTCACCCTGAATGACCCCCCCCTTGCATAAACACAGACACTGCATGGTGTGCCTTTGGCAGTAAAACATCTTCCCTTTCTCACCCTGCTTCTAGGTCTCGGGCTCCTGACCCACAGCATTCTACAGCAAGCTGGAAGGACCCAGGGCTGCACACCGTTCAGCAGGCCACGAGGTGAAAAGAGCAGGGTTCTCAGATGTCCCACTGTCCCCTCCACTCCTTCTTGTCCACCCCTCTGGAGTATCTAGCCAGCACACACTCCAGCGGCGATGGCCGCAGACCAGAGTCAGCATCGCTGCAGCTGGGGAACCACACTGAGTGGCCACCGCGTGTGCTGGTGAGAGGGGCAGCTGGTTGGTGATGGTGGAGAGGATTGGCGTTCTCCCTTTAGGAGGGTAGAGGATGTGGTCTTGGCCCCAAGGGGAGCGATCACAGTTATGATTCGGTGCCCTTACTCAAACCAAGTTAGTAATGTTGGGGCAATAGTGAGTCCAATTCGGTCCTGCCGCCATGTTATTTCTTTGGTTGTGTTTCACGCTGCCGGGTCTGAACTGTGAGCATCATTCCTTTGGTCCATCCATATGGGGTCCAGATGTACATGGTCAGAAAGAAATTTCTTTTTCTAGATTCTTTGGGGGGTCGAGAAATTGCTTCAGATTCCAGAGTGTTATTTATATGCATCCTTCAGCGCTCCATGCTAATGAGATGGGCGCCCTGGGATTTGTAAGCAGAGTCTGGACAGGAGAGGAGCTGATGCAGGTCAGAGACAGACTGACCAAAATCATGAAGGCCTGACAGAGTAGACAAAAAGAAGTAAGAAAGAACTGACAGCCGAATTTGATTAGACCCTTGGTTTGGCCAACCATTTGTAGAACCTGCTCAGTGGGATGGGAAGAAAAAATATTCTCATCGACTTGAGAGGACAGCGTCCCTCTGTAAGCACAGTCGTCCATCAGCTCGTTCCCACTGGGGACAGTGGCAGCAACAGCAACCTCAGAGTTAGAGCAAAAACTTATATCTTCTTAGAACTACTTTCAGAGAGGTCCTTTCTTCTTGTTTCTGTAGACTTTCACCTGCATTGTCTCATTTAGCATCTTCCATCCTCTAACTCCATCTCAGAGTTCCTGGAAAGGCACAGAAGGGAAAGGCTGAGAATCAGAGAGTCCCCACTACAGATCTCCACTTTGTCATTTGCTACCCATGTAACTTGGGGGTAATTACTTAAGCTTAACTGTCCTCTGTAAATCATGGGGGAGGCAGTGGGCACTCTACGCTTTGTTGGAAGGTTTTTTGTGTTTTGTTTTTTTTTTTTTAAACAGGCTCCATGCTGGGGACAGAGGTCTTGATGGATGGGCATGCCCATGGATGGACAGCATGGGGCTTGAACTCACAATCCTGAGATCAAGACCTGAGGTGAGATCAAGAGTAAGATGGCCAGCTAACAGAGGCACCCAGATGCCCCTGTTGGGAGGTTTAAGAGGGCAATGTGTGGGCACTCGCCAAAGGGTAGCTATTAGTTTCTAACCCCATTTTGGGCATGAGGAGGTTTATGTAATGTCCCTTATGACTCTACAGTCCAAGTGAACATTGCTTATTGTGATCTGTTTCCCCAAGCCTGCAAAGTAAAACAAAATGTGCTCAGAGAAACACTGAAGTATAGTTGAATGTTTGATGGCACATAGTAAGGAGTCCCTGAATTGTCCCAGCTCTTGAAGTGTTTAGAGAATTGAGATAATTCACATCAAGTACTTAACAGGGTCTAAGAAGAAGCTCAAACACACACCTCTGAGTGTTCTTATTTCACATTCAGTTGGATAGAAATCTGCTGATTCCACCATCTAGGTATTCTTATATATGCATGCATCTACACATATATTCATATGTCTAGGTGAACATATATAAAACTATGCATAGATATATTCTAACCCCTTTTCTCTACTCCCAGTGCAATCATTTGATCTAGATTCTCTCCTTCTCTGACCTGTATTACTGACTATAATCTCCTAACTGGGACCACTGTGTATTCCCTGCCCTCCTCCTGCCTATACTTACTGGCCAGCATAACATTTTAAAACATAATTCAGACCATGCCGTGCCTTTGCCTAGAGCATTCCAAAGGCCCCAGCTTTATTCAGAGTAAAACCAAAAATCCTTAACAAGGTTCAACGTACAAGGTCCACCCCCTTCTACCTCCTGCCTTCCCCTCCCCTCCTCATCTGACCCCCCTCTGGTTTCTGAGCCACCTCTCCCTACCTTCCCTCCACTTGCTCTGCCATGGACCCTGGGCCTCCTGGCTGTTCTGTAGGTCCATTTCCCAACAGGATTCATCATTGGCTGGTCCCTCTCCTTCAGTCATCTCCCACATATGTCCCCTTGGCTCATTCCCACATCTCCTTCACACCCTTGCACAAACGTCACTTTGTCAAGTGACCTACCCTAACCACCCTCTTCAAATTACTATCTTCCCTAGCTCATAGCATTCCTGATGGCCCCAACCTGCTCTCCTTTTCCCATGACACTCACTACCACTATGTGAATGATGTATTTATGTATGCTGCCTGTCTCCCTTCTAAGATGTCAGCTCCATAATGGCAGAGACTATCATAGTCTCTTTGCTCACTGCTATGAACCGTGAAAGAGTGCCAATGCACAGTAGGAGCTTCATAAATACTTACTGAATAAACTGATAAGTGGTCCTCTTTTGAAAGTCTCAATACTTTGAGTGTTAGTAATTCTTTTTTTCTTTCTGCAAATGTGATGGGGAGGGAAATAAAATAAACGACTTCAAACATTTATTTCAGCTCCGGAAGTCAGTTAAAATTCATTCATGCATGCATTCATTCATTCATTAAGTAAACACTTATTGAACATTGACTAAATGCTGGGAAGACAAAAATGTTGATGCAATAGATTCTCTCATATCAAGAAATTCTTAGTTGAGGGGCGCCATAGTGACATAGTCTGTAGGGCGTCTGACTCTTGGTTTCACCTTGGGTCATGATCTTAGCATTGTGGGATCAAGCCCCACATCCAGCTCTACTCTTGGAATAGAGTCTTCTTTCTGCTTGGGACTCTCTCTCCCTCTCCATCTGTCTTGCCCTTCCCCCACCATGTGCACACTCTTGTTCTCCTTCTAAAATAAATAAATAAAATCTTCAAAAGAAAGAAAGAAAGAAAAAAAGAAAGAAGGAAGGAAAGGAAGAAAGAAAGAAAGAAAAGAAAGAAATTCCTAGATTAATAAGAGAAGCAAATTTGCAACCCAGTAAGGGAAGGACAGTGAGGTAGGTGTTACAGAGATGGATCTACATGCTTTCAGAGAAATAAGTCCCTAATTCTTTGGAGTGAGATATGAGAACTGAAAAATGGAAGTGAGGAGAGAAGAATCAGTTTAGGAAGACTTCACAGTGGGGTTCCTGGGTGGCTCAGTCAGCTAAGCATCAGCCTTTGGCTCAGGTCATAAGCTCAGGGTCCTGGGATCGAGTCCCACACCAGGCACCAGGCTCCTTACTCTATATGGATCCTGCTTCTCCCTCTCCCTCTGCCTGTTGCTCCCTCTGCTTGTTCTCTCTCTCTCTCTCTCTCTCTCTCTCTCTCGAATAAATAAATAAAATCTTCAAAAAAAAAAAAAGGAAGACATCACAGGAAATTTATCAGTGGCTATTAGAAGGGTGAGAAAGAATTTATAGGTTGGCTGAAAGGACTAACATCCCAGGCAAAGGTATAGAAGTTCCTGGAAGAAGGATTGGAGGCTAGGAGTAGAGAGGTTGCTGAGGCCACCCAGCCACTCGTGGGAACCTCTGATTTGATATGAAGTAGGGCAGTAATATGATCATACTTAAAGTTCTGATAAACTACCATGTCAAGAATGGTTGGAGGTGGGGGGGGTGGGGTGAAGATGACAAGCTGCTGCAGTGTATGTATGTGAAGGTCTTGAGCCTCGTGGTCAAGAATCAGGTGCTTCGGGGCGCCTGGGTGGCTCAGTTGGTTAAGCCACTGCCTTCGGCTCAGGTCATGATCCCAGAGACCCGGGATCGAGCCCCACGTCGGGCTGCCTGCTCATCAGGAAGCCTGCTTCTCTCTCTCTCACTCCCCCTGCTGTGTTCCTTCTCTAGCTGTGTTTCTCTCTGTCAAATAAATAAATAAAATTTTTTTTAAAAAAAGAATCAGATGCTTCATAGAGGTCACACATTAAATATATTTTTTCACTTGCTTTTCTTTCAGTTAGTCTAAGCATCCTTTTCATGTCAATAGATACAGATGAACACCACTCACATCCTTAATGCCTGCACTATAGTTCATCCTCTGGTGTACCTAATATATTTAATAGGTATCCTAAATCAGAGTAAGATATTTTATGATTGTTGAAAACATTATACCTGTATTTATTTTTTATTTTTTGGCTATAACTCTATTAGAGTATGATCTAAGAGAGCTAAGATAGTTGAGTTAATTTTGACATATAGCAACTTGACAATAATTCCTTGAGGTAGGTACCATTCTTTTATTTAATAGACACAGCAACTAAGATTTAGTGAATAATTCTTTGCTTAAAGCCATGGAGTTCCAAATGACTGAGCCAGATTCCAAGTCAACATAACTTTCAAGCTCGGCACATTGGATGAACATTTCGCATAAATACTCATGAAATTCTGTACCTGGAAAATAATTTTTAATCGTATAATTCATTTTCACCCCAAAGCTCTCCATAAGTATGTAGAGATTCAGACCTGTTGTATCTTGCCTTCCTTTGTGTCTTGTCCTCATGACCAGCCTGGGGCACTTCACCCTCTGTCGGATGGAGCTCCAGCCTGCAAAGGCTTCATAAAACTCGCACATGTCCTTCAGTCTTCCTCAACAGCTGTGCCCGCTGCGCAGAGAGGTGCCTAAAAGCATCGCAGACTGGAGCAGAAACCAAGAAGTCAATGTTATAGGGGGGCCTGGGCAGCTCAGTCAATTAAGCATCTGACTGTTGATTTTGGCTCACGAGATGGATCCTGGAATCCTCTGCCCTCTACCCCCCTTACACACCCATGCCTACGCGCTCTCTCGCTCTCTCTCTCTCTCTCTCTCTCTCTCTCTCTCAAATAAATAAATAAATAAATATTTTTTTAAAAAAGGGAATTAGGGGGGCACCTGGGTGGCTCAGTTGGTTAAGCGACTGCCTTCGGCTCAGGTCATGATGCCGGAGACCCAGGATCGAGTCCCACATCGGGCTCTCTGCTCGGTGGGAAGCCTGCTTCTCCCTCTCTCACTCCCCCTGCTTGTGTTCCCTCTTTAGCTGTGTTTCTCTCTGTCAAATAAATAAATAAAATCTTAAAAAAAAAAAAAAGAATTAGATGTTATGTTACAAGGAACACACTGACCTGTGAGATCCTGATCCTCAGGCCCGGGAAGATGTCGGCACAGCGGGGCCTTATCGAACACCCTCGCTCTGCCGGACCACTGTCCTTGCGCACCTTCTCCAGCCACTGTTCCTGGCGCACGCTGTGGACTCTGCAGTCCACCATCCAATGCCTGACCACCTGCAAGTGCTGTCAGATGAATTATTCCGTCTCATCTCCGCCGGCCTCACAGATTTGAAAACGACAGCTAGATGACATCATAACTTGAAATAGGAGAGGAAAAAGGTCAACTTCCCTCTACTAAATGTCAAGCAAGCAGCTTGAGTGATTGTTTTTGCTGACTTGAGTGGATTGATAGGCTATTAGGTCGTCGGGTTGACACTGATTGAATCAGTGCCGTTGGATTTAGAGGGAAGAAGGCAGGTAACAGTAGCCAGCACTTAAACAGGGAGCATTCAAGGGCTGACGTGTGTTCAGCTGCCCTCCTGCCTCCTCAGATTCCCTTCCGTCCACCTCGCACTAACCCTGTGAGGTCGGCACCCTTAGCATCCCATCCCACGTGCGAGGAAACTGACTTTGAGAAGTTACCCATCTTGCGCAAGACCATCCAGGTGGTGATGGCGCCAAATTTGAGCCTAGTGCCTAATGGTTACACTCAAGTGCTGTCACTAATGGCTTGGGAGAAGCTGCAGGTCCCGGGAATTAACAGGGGCACCTGGTTCCATCGCCCCACCTGCCCTCCAGGGAAGGACAGGGACGGAGCCAAAATCTTCTCTGGGTCCTCTAGCAACAAACGGTGATTCATTAGTTAGACCACATTTGCTGTGCCTTTTCTTTTGTTACCTAGGGTCAAAAGAGTATCCTGGAAGTCACACACGAGCCAGAGTGGCTTTATTTATTTGGATTTTCATGTTCAGTGCTTTGAGGTTGGAGGCGGGGAATAGAAGGGTTGAAGCCTCGCGTCCTCACTCCGCCGGGCGTCTCGTGTGCAGCTGGGCCTCATGCGCGTGTGTGTAGATACTTATTTCCTTGCTCGTGTCACAATCATTGGAGCCCCTGTGCTTTGTGCTTGAAAGGAGCTTCAAAGGGCGATATCCTCTCAGAAGTCTGGACTTCACGCTTCTTTTCGCCTGCTCTTTCTCTGGTGGCCTAACATCACGGAGGGCTTAGGTGGATCATTTTTTTTTTCTCTGCCCCCACCCCACCTGGGATCCAGTCACTTTTGGAGACCTGGACAATCTTTGCACCTGACCCCAGTGAAACAGTCCCCAGGTCCAGTAGGCTTCAGTGGAAGGAAAACGGTGTTGACATTTTTGAGCCACTTAAAAACTTTTACTTCCCTCTTTCTTGCTCACTGTTTTTATTGCAAAGGGCAGAGACCTAATACTGTTGACAAGCCAATTCCTCAGGGTCTCTGATGTGATGCTTATCTCTCTTCCATCCCCCGTGAAGTTACATTCAAGGAGGAAGTAAGAAGGAGGGTAACCATAAAGAGTCTGCCCGGTGCGAGGCTCGATCCCAGGACCGTGGGATCATGACCTGAGCCGAAGGCAGGCGCTTAATGACTGAGCCACCCAGGCGCCCCCAGAAATTATATTTTGAAGGAATGAAGATTTAACGGTCTTCACCATAAGGCCACGAGAAGGAGAACATTCTTCCACCATGTTCTAGATCGGTTGTCTCATTTGTAACCAAGAGGTGCGGCTCTCCCATCCGCTGGAGGAAGTGTTGGGAGACCCAAGTCCCCTGAGTTATTGCAGATGCCTAACCGACTGTACCACCCAGGTCCCCCCAAAGTAGGGATTATTATTCCATTCTTTAGTCCATTCTGAACTGCCGGATGCTGCCTGACTTGTTCCAGGTCACAAGGATCCCACCCGTGCTTCCCTTGCTCTTTCCAAAATCTTTTCTGTCCACCTGTTATCTTCTCTCATGTGTTGGGCATCCCCCACCAGGCATCGACCAGAGAGCTTTATGAAGGTGAGATGGCAGGAGGCGTGCGTCAGTGCGTGCTCAAGGGTCACAGCGGAGGGCACACAGTCACTGAGCTAAACCTGTGTCGAAACATGCTGTAGGAGAGAGGTAGCATTATAATTTACAGGTGAAGAATGAGAATGACGTTTCAGGAATGGCCCTGTGACGGTTGATTATCCACATGGACTCAAATAAGTTTAGAATTCTACTTTATGCAATGCAGTTTGAGGCGTATTAAAGACCAAAGATGAAATATGTAGCTTGCAGGGCACCTAGGAGGCTCAGTGAGTAAAGCATCCAACTCCTGGTTTCAGCTCAGGTCCTGATCTCAGTGTCATGAGATTGAGCCCTGCGTTGGGCTCCACACTCCGCAGGGAGTCTGCTTGAAGATTCTCTCCCTCTGTCCCTCCAACTCCCCCCAAATAAATCCATAAATTTCTTTTTTAAAAAAAGGAAATATATAACTTGAAACTTCTGAGGAAAAGAGACTGGATTACAAAAGTGAGCTATTTGGTCAATGCTTTTATCTTCTTTTCCAGGGACGGTGTTGGAGACTCTGGAAAGGATGATACCTGGAGAATCCTCCGGGTGGTCTAACCAACCACCCCCAGAAAGAGAGTAGACGTCTGTGTTAGAGGCTGAAACACTGGTGCCCCTCTTAACCTGATTTCCTGAGGCCGTATTGGCTCATAGTCACCCCTTCGGGGTATAGAAGCAGCACGGACGGCGTTGGACCGTCAAGATCACTGCCGCATGCTACCAGCGCTTTCTGCTGCTCCTTCTGGTTTGCTGTGTGTCTCAAGTCACCAGATAGGAATCAACAGAGGGCTCAGAGCCCCTTGAGATGCTGGTAACACTGACTTGAAATTTCCCAGCCCTCCCCAGGCGTTCCTCACGTTCTCCAGACGCTTTGCTCTCAAGGCTACATTAGACTCTCCTTCCTAAGGCCTCCGTGAAGCATCTTTTCACCTCTGACTTGGAGCCCAAGCTCCTTCTCATTTTCCACAAGCAGGCCTTCTCTCGGACACGTCCAGAGCAGCCAGTGGTTGACTAGGCAAACTGAGGTTTGGGGAAACAAGAGGTTGACCTCAGAGCATCAACACATCAGAGGAGAAAGTTCTCTGTGCCCTGGGCTACCCATTCCAGCACGGATTCACTCCCTCTCAGTCTGTATCCCCATCCATCTTGTAAGCTCCTCCCTTTCTATGTCCCCTTTGCTCCCCCTTCCAATTCTATTCATATGTGTGTGTGTATGTATAACACAGGGGGTTTTAATTTATTTATTATTTTTAATTACTTAATTTTTAAAAGGATTTATCCATTTATTTGGGAGATAGAGAGAGTGAGCACGCACACAGCAGGAGGGGAAGAGGGAGAGAGAGAATCTCCAGCAGGCTCCCCACTGAGCATGAAACCAGACACAGGGCTCAGTCTCACAACCCCAAGGTCATGACCTCAGCCAAAATCAACAGTCAGATGCTCAACTGATGGAACCACACAGGTGTCCTGGAGGGTTTCTTTTTTTAGAGCAGTTTTAGGTTCAGAGCAAAATTCAGCAGAAAGTATAGTTACCTCCTGCCTCCACACACACACAGCCTGCCCCATTACTCACATCCCCCGCCACAGGGGACATTTGTTGCCATGGACGATCCTACATTGACACGTTTTTATCCCCTGAAGTCCAGAGTTTACAAGAAGGGTCACTCTTGGTGGTGTATTTCTGTGGGTTTTGATAAATAAATAATGGCATGTATCCACCACTATGGTTTCCTACAGAAGAGTTCCCACTACCCTAAACATCCTCTGTGTCTGGTCTATTCATCCCGCCCTCCCCCAAACCCCCGGCATCCACTGATCTTTCCACCGTCTCCGTAGTTTCTCCTTTTCTGGAATGCCATATAGCTGGGATCGCAGAGCATCTCACCTTTTCACATGGGCTTCTTTTACTCAGTAATACGCATTTAAGGTCCGTCCATGTCTTTTCATGGCTTGGCAGTTTATCTCGCTTTAGTGCTGGGTGATATCCCACTGTATGAATGGACCACAGTTTATTTACCTATTCCTCTACTAAAGGACATCTTTGTCACTTCCAAGTTTTGTCAATTATGAACATAAGCTGCTTTACACACCTTTGTTACTTGGTTTCTTTATTAGTGGAAAAACATCACGTAATTCTCTCCTTTCCTGTGTGGAACCCCTTCCTTTGCCTTCTGGAGCCTACTGACAGAGGTGTCTCGGGATCTCATCCCTCCCCTCCCATGTGGGCTTTTCAGTGAGCCCTCTTAAAGATGCTCCCACTCGGCAGTGGGTGCTGAAGCTAGTGGGGTAATGCTCTTGTCTCACCGTTACACAAAATTAAGTGAACTAACCCTTATACTAGCTTCCTTATGCCTTACTGATCCATAAGAAAACTCAGAGAGCTTGAGGAAAGGCCCTCACAACAGGAAGGTCGATCACTGTCTCGTGGACGTCCTCTTGCCTCCTGGTTTCTCTATGCCCGGATGCCCTTGGGTCTTCTTCACAGCCTCATGCCTCTGAATCCCAGTTCCTGTCTGCTTTGCTGGTCCAGGGAGCGCCCATCCCTTCAGAGGATCCAGTTGGCCCTGGGAAGCCTGGCCCTGCAGAGACCCGGAGGCACCTGGGAATTTTATGTCTCCCTTCCCTTCCTCTGGTGGAGCCACTAAGGGTGACTCTAGGGAGTACCTTGATGAATTTGCAACTAAAACAAAAGAGAAGTGACTTACCTGGTAAATGACATCTATCAAAAACCTACCAAAACTTCATGTGGATCTTTTGGACTTCAGAGACCAGGAAGACAAAGACCCCTGTCCTTATTTTCAGGTAAAATGTCTATATGTCATCTAAAGAAACATTAGACAATTTAGCCGAGGTAATATGAGAGCCCAGTAACATGGTTAAATACAGAGTCCAATGTCATCCAGTGGGGAGCCCAGAAACTGATGTAGACCCCCACTGAAACACGAAGTAACACGACAACGCTGTGACTTACAAAATGAGTTTTTCAAGAAAGGTGCTGAGACGACCCTCCGTGGGGACGAAAATACACTTAGATCTCCTATCTCACACCATGCAATCCTAAATATATTAAAGACCAAATACAAAACATAGAACTTTAAGTTTTTGAAAAAAAAATAAAGGAACATTTTTGTCACTTCTGAGTAAGGAAGTATTTCTTAAAAACTTTTTTCAAAAAAAATGAGATATTAGATAACATTAAAGAGTTTAAATGTATGGATGGCAAAAAGCCTCATAATTAAAGTAAAAAGACAGTCTGTCAGAAGATATGACAAGCTACAGAACTGACAAAGGATTAGTATTTAAGACAAATATGTGTATATATGCATGTAGGTCTATATTTACACACACACACATAGCTTGATATGTACAAAATTCAAGCTATGTAAGTTTTTTTTTTTTAAAGATTCTACCTATTTGACAGACAGAAACACAGCCAGAGAGGGAACACAAGCAGGGGGAGTGAGAGAGGGAGAAGCAGGCCTCCTGCCGAGCAGGGAGCCTGATGTGGGGCTCGATCCCGGGTCTCTGGGATCATGACCTGAGCCGAAGGCAGTCACTTAACCAACTGAGCCACCCAGGCGCCGCTATGTAAGTTTTTAAGACATAAAATTAACTTAAGATTCATGTATATAAGTGTATACCTAATAAGAAATGAATGAACCTAATTTTCAAAAAGGGATAAAACAATTATTTCACAGAAGAGGGAGCTTGAATGCCAACGAGTATGTAGAAAACTAAGAATTGGGGTGCCTGGTGGCTCAGTAATTAAGCATCTGCCTTCAGTTCAGGTCATGATCCTGGAGCCCAGGGATCGAGCCCCGCATCGGGCTCTCTGCTCGGCGGGAAGCCTGCTTCTCCCTCTCTCACTCCCCCTGCTTGTGTTTCCTCTCTAGAAGTGTTTCTCTCTGTCAAATAAATAAATAAAATCTCTAAAACATATATATTACATATACTTAATATTATATGTTATAATACAGGATATGCAAATATGTTCATAAGAAAAATGACCCAGCAATCTCGCTTCTATATATATGGTCATGGAAAATGTTTGCACATGGGTGCAAGGAGACATGAATAAATCTCGATTGTGGCACTGTTTCTGATAGAAACCCACTAGAAACAACCTAAGTGTCCATTGTCTGTAGATTGCAGAATCATCCATGCAAACAGTAGAATCCTATTTAACAATAAAAATGAATAAACGGGCTAAAGATGTAAGCAAGGATAACCCCCAAAAGTTACAAAATGTCAAACACAGTATGATATCCTTTACATAAAGTTTAAATAATAAAGCAAAACAGCCCAAATTATTGTTGATAGTTTCATAAGAAATAAAAATATAAAGACCATGTAGCAGTAAGAAGTACCAAATTCTGTAGCTTCTTGGGAGAAGACAGATCATGGGGCTTCAATTATGTTTATGATATCTTATTACTTAAAAAAACTAGAGTAAATGCAGCAGAAAAAGTTGGATGGTGGATATCGGGTTTTCGTTTCATTATTTTCTATAGCTTTTTGTATGTTTTTAACTTTTCAAAAATAAAACCAATTTTCCCACACTCTCACATAGTAATGTCATGGGTCCCTGATACTATTGCTACCAAAAAAAACAAAAAACAAAAAAACAAAACAAAACAAAACAAAAAAACACTTTGTTCTGTTTGCAGATTTTGGGACCGGGAATTCAGACATGGCACCAAAACGATCTCTTGCCTCCGAGCCATGATGGCAGGGATCTCAACGTGAAAGACTAGAAGGCTCGGGTTGCCTCAAGGATGGGCTGGAGTCCCATGGAGGGGTCTTCACTCTCATGCCTGTAGCCGGAGCTGGTGGGCAGCCGGGTTCCCGGTCACGGCTGTCAACACATACACATGACCTGTCCCTGTGGCTGGAGCTCCTTCCCCACATGATGAAATCCTGGAACAGTCAAACTTCTTACACGGTAATGTACCTCAGGCTTTCAAAAGTGTGGGTCCCAAGGTGGCCATATAGAAGCTTTGTGGGCTCTTCTGACCAGCTGTCGGTTTTGTAGCATCATTTAACCTGGTGTCCCCTCTGTGTCACTGGTTCAGCCCAGATTTAAGGGGAAGGAACACAGACCTCTTGTCTTGGTGGGAGGAATGCCAAATAATTTGGAAACATGCTTTAAAACCAGCAAAGTCCACTCTCTGGGCAGTAATCATTTATCCTGCTCTCACGTGCCAGAGATGCTGACCCTTCCCCTGAACCTTCCGGAAAGTCTCACCTGTGTGGCACAGGGCTCAGGCTTGGGGTCTGAGGTCTCATTACCAAAGTCAGGTCCACTGTCAAGCGAGGTTCCTTAAAGTGCACTTTTCCTCAGGGTCTTCTCAACATAAATGCCTGTGAGCTAAAGAGACAAACCATGTTGGGGGTCCCATCCCACTCCAGTATGACATCATTTAATTAATTACATGTGAAACAGCTCTACTTCCAAATAAGGTCAATTCTGAGGCACTGGGGTTAGTTTGGGGGGGACACAAGTCAACTGATAACAGAACCCTCGGGGAAAGTACCAGGGGGCACCTGGGTCGCTCAGTTGAGTAAGCAACCAACTCTTCATTTTCGCTCAGATCCTGGTCTCAGGGTCCTGAGATGAAGCCCCACATTGGACTCCACATTCAGCACAGAGTCCAAATGAGATTCTCTTTCCCTCTCCCTCTGCCCCTCCTCCCCCCGCTCACACACTCTCTCTCTCTCCAAAATAAATAAATAAAACAAACATAAAAACGTGAGAAACTATTTCCATATATGGTTGTGTTCTAGAGTACCGGAGGTTAGGACGTCCACACGAATTTGGGGAGGGGGGCGGAAAATGCAGCTCAAGCTGTGAAACTTCCAGGAGTGAATTCCTCAAGGGTGCTTAGTGAGCCTAATTCATACCTGTGCATTCATGGGCCTCACTCAGGCCAGGACTAGGCAGCTTCCCAATACGTATTTGCTGAATTGAAACCTGTCGTTAAGATAGTTCATATGCTTTTTCCTTGGGCAAAGTGATGATACTTCTTTTATTCTTTCTTTCTGAGTTTATCCGTAAGGATTTGGTTTCTCTGGATGATCATCTCACTATTCATTACTTTGAGGGATGAGATGGCAAAGCTACAAACTAACACAGTAAAAATCATAAAATGTGCACTGTGTTGAGGGAAATATGATATTACACAAAGTACTAAATTTTATGTCAAGAATTTTGCATGGTGAATTTATTTAATTTTTTTCCAGTAATAACTATAGCTCAGCTATATAATGTTGTGAACTTCACAAACTTTGCTTTAACGAAAAGTGAGAATACAAGGTAATTAGCTCATCTCTGATTTGTGTATGGTTTCCAAAAAGTTTGTTCTCCCAGTGGGCCCGTACTGTTTTTCTTAAATGTGTTAATGTCATGAGTTGAAAAAAACCTTGCTTTTGCTATCCTTAGAGTTTTAACTAGAATCTTGCCAGAATTATTTCATATCCAGATATAACAACTGGTGTAGGATCACTACAGTGCAAAGCCTGTAACAGAAATAAAGACGATTATTAAAATGTGGTAATATCCCATTATTTCAAATCCTACTGTCTATGAGATCAAGCAACACTAGGTTCTTATTGGCAGGCTAAGGCTTTGACAGAAGACAGGAAAAAAAGAGGGAATGTAAAGGATTGGAAGGATTGGAAATAGGATTAAATGAAAGAATGGAGGGAATGAGTTGGAGAGGAATAGAATAAAAGAATAGAGAAAATGAGGAGGAAAGAGGAGATAGGAAGGAAGGAGAAGCAGGTCATTGAAAGAGGATGATAAAGGAGTCAAATTTATCTGGCAGTAGGGTCTTGAGCCATGAGACAAGAATTCACTTTTCAGAATACCCTTTGTATTCAGATTAAAACATGATCCATATTACTGTGATGTCCCAACAGAAATATTCTTTGGAGATGACAGCATATTGGACTAGGGAACCCCTCTAATCCCCTCCCATCCACAAAGCATCTGGTGAAAAATAGCCTCAAAAGACAGTCAACAATCTGATATTTTTAGCTTAGCTCCATGAAAAAGGAGTCTTTCAATTAGTGACAGGAATTACATTTGTGTGCCTGCGGGTCGAGTTCACGGTATGGAAGTGACTGCAATGCAGAATATGTCCCTTAAAGCCAAATGATCTGCTCTTTTTAGTTGCTGGTATCAGAAAAAATAGCAAGGCGGTCCAACAGATAATCCCCAAATCATGACAAGTCATAAATCTGCCTGCTGAAAGATCTTTAAGAAAACTTCCTCTGGAGGAAAAGAAGGATGTGGGAGGTAAAAACCACATGTGCAGAGTAGCTGATATCAAAATTGTAATATTGCTTCCAGCTCAAACTTCATATTTCATCCTTGTTAACATATGAGACAGGACAACATTGGGAAGCCATCTTTATCAAACCTGAATTTGTAATATAGGGTGGTCTGGGAACAGGGCTGAAAGAGAACAGCTGGGAACCAGCACATTTCTGGGCAATGGTTATTTTTGAAAAATAGCAGTAGTAAGACATCAAAATGATCTTTTAAATTTTGCCTTCAGCATGAAGCTTCCGTCCTGGAGTGGGGAAATAGAAAACTCCTACTGACTTCGTTGATGAATGGAAATTTATAATCATACCATATCATCCCTAGGAAGAAGGGGCACCGTTCCACCGATGGCAAAATGGAGTCTCAGTTGACCAGATGGAGGCAGCTTCCTGCCCCTTACCTCTGGGAGGGTCACGGGGTGCAGGCGTAGGGGATGCTTGGTTGACGGATACAAAACCACCCTTCTGTGAGTATCCACCATTCTGTGATTCTACCTTGGCTACTTCCGGATTCAGATTTCGAGTTGGAGAGGGAACATGGAAAGGAACTCTACTTTATTTGACCTTTCTGGATGGTCTCAGGAATCAAATGTTTCACATGAGGACTTATAGGTCACTCTTCTGTTTCCCCTTCTAAAACAATTCTGAATTTTTAGGTGTATTTACAGTATGTCTACAATTCCATCCATGTTAATGTACAAGTCTCAAGCGTCAAAGAAAAGAAATTCAAATGATAATGTCTGTCTCTCAAACCCAGTCCTCCTCGCCACCACCCCACCCTACCTCTCTCAGACACACACAGCAAAGCTAAAGGTTCTCTTCATGTCCTCTCCTCAAACTTTCATACCATTAATCTCCTCGCTGGGGGTTGCGGATGAGGCACCTGCCGTGTCTTTGAAAGGTTCCGTCTGCGCCCAACTGAAATCATCCTCCCATTCTCTGAGTAAAATGGAATCCTCAGGTGACATAGAATACCAAGGTTGCTGGTTTGATTTTTCCAGATGCAATAGCAGATCCATCTCAAGCCTCCATGTTGTAGTTTGAAAAAAAAAATGTTGATGTAGGCAATCATGTATTCTACATACTGCTAGAAGAGATGTAGACTGAGGTCCACGTGACAATAAAAATTCCCACAGTTTTCTGTAAAATTCAAGTGAACAGAAATTCCATAAGTGAGTGAAATGAAGAATCCCCACATTTATAAATGCTTTCTAGGATGGCAGCGGGTCCAGACTCTTGCCGGTAAACCCCCATTTGAACCCCAGACATGAGTATCTTGAATGAGGACTACTCCTTCCTGCAGGAGAACGGGAAGAAGGAATTACTTTTACTGATTTTATTTTATTTTATAATGACCATTTACTTCATAAGATCTATTGAGCCTCTATTTTTTCCAGGCACAAAAATTGTTGTATATCCAACAATTGTTCTGATACAAGCATTTTCTTACTTCAGAAAAAAAATGCAAATTTATCCGAATTTGCAAATTATTTTTATACACGAGGTGAGGGGCCGTATTCAAATTAAATCCATGAAAATGGATTTACGTATCCACCCCTTCCCTGTACACACACATCTATTCTCTTCTGTTTTTCCTTTATGGGAAAAGACAGGTAGGATAAGATCCTTGAGATTGACACGTTGATGTCAGGGATCATTCCAGAAAAACAGCCATAGAACCACTTGCCCTGGGAGAGAGGGAAAGGCATGTCTGCACCAGGCAGCCTTTGGGCTCTGCCTGTCCCCTGCACCTTTCATTCCATGCCCCTCGGGAGATGTCCCGCGTGGCTCCGGAGTGGGACACGGCAAGGCGGACGGGAGAGTTGGTGGCCCTGAGCCTTCAGTGTCCAGCTCAGTAATGACCCATGTCTGAAAGCCACAGCATGCTGAGGGCCTCTGGTCCAGAAGCAAGGTCAGGAGGAGGAAACCAGGAAGGCTTTCTGACTTCCCTGCCCCTATCTTGGTCCTCCTGCTTTGGCACGCTTACCTAGATGCACCATTCCTCCAGGGGCTGAGCAGGCACCCTAGGGCCAACCTGAGATGGCTCAGGTGAGTGAGGTGGGAGTCGGAGAGAGACAGAGTCAGCAAGACTCAGTGTAACCTCGGCTTCTACTGAGGTGAACTAAAGCCAGAGGGGCTCGAGCTAGGAATTAGAATGAACTTTCTGGTTGAAAGGTCAAAGACATTAAAAGTGTCTATGGAGTGTCCTTCTCTAGAGATCTGAAGAAAAAAATGAGTTCAGTTAATCTGAGGAATAGCATGAATTGTAATTCAGCCCGAAATCCTGCTGATACATTTAAAATGTCTTCCACAGGTTTATTTCTACTCGCCCAGGAGAGCATGACAACAAATTAGAGGCTGCTTAGGGCTCTGTTACCAATTTGGAGGGCTAGGCACTTTGATTTTCCAGGAAGCAATGGAGTTCCAGTGTTCTGAACCATTTACCATAAACTGTGCTCCAAGAAACGACTTTAACAACAGAAGGTCTACAGGATTGGAGCGATCTGAAAGGGGGAAAGAAAAGCAGGAGATGAGGTTGGAAAGGAGCTCAGGGGCTCGATTATGAGGGCCACGGTCACAGCTTTGAACTTGAAGCAAAGGGAGAAGTCAGGAGGTATGGGTCCCAAGGAGGTATTATTGGTTTGGACCAAAGTGGCCACTGGGACATGGGGAGAAGAGGTTGGGTTTGAGATCAGGTGTTCATGACTGCTGGCGAACTGGGTGGGAAAGAATCCCACTGTCAGAAACCAGGGCACAGTCTTTTAGTCCCTATTATGCACATAGTTTGGTGTGAGATGCTTCATCTCCCTGAGTGGGAAGGCCAACTAAAGGGACTTGGGAGTCAGGCAGATTGGGGCGACATCCCAGCTGCCCCTCTTACCTGTGGTATGACTTTCAATAGGTCAGATGGCTTCTCTGGGCTCAGCCTTTTCTTTTGTTCAAGGACCTGCTGTGTGAAGTACGTAGTTATTCATGTGGAATACGTGGCAGGAGCCGGAACACTGGCTCTCCGTCCATGGTGGTTACTGTTAGCGTTCACCCCCTTCAAGAGCTCTGCAGGCTGGGACGTGGGGTCCCCATTGCATAGGTGAGAATGCTGGACAAGAGGTGTAGTCTCAGAATCGGGATTTAAGTCTTCCTCCACATCCCCTTGAGTAGATCTCAGGATGATGAATTTGTTGATGTCAGGTCAGCACCTCAGCCAGGGTGACGGTGGGTGGGCTGGTCCATCCCTTCCAGGACAGACGGCTCAGGAGGAACGGGCCCCGCTTCCCTAAGAGACTTCCCTGCTTCTCAGGATATCCCCTTCCTAGCCCTCCATGCCCTCTTTCCTTTCCTTCTCTCTCCCTGGAAAGCTGGAACCCAGTTTCTAGAAAGCAATACATCATAGCTTTTGTTCCTTCATTAGTCTGTACTTTACCTGTAACAAGTCAACTCCAAGCCTCTAATCTTTTCAGTGACTTAGCAGGTAAGTGTTGTTACCCCTTTCTAGGGAGGATCTGGGGTAAAGAAGGCAAGACCCTGTCTTTTGGTGGATTTCTTAGAGACTCCTAAGCAGGGCTTCACCAAAGATCAGGAGCCCCACGACCTTCAACCGGTGTAGCAACACTTCAAGAAAGGTGATCATTGCTATGGTTTAGAAAGAAAAGCAGAGGGGAGGCAACGTGGAAGATGCATGCTCTCTCTCTCTCTCTCTCGCTCTCTCTCGCTCTCTCTCACTCTCTCTACTCTCTTGCTCTCTCTCTCGCTCTCTCTCTCTCAAATAAACAAATAAGATCTTTTAAAAAAAAGTCTCCAAAAGGCACTTCACAAAGAACATATGCAAATGGCTATTATGCAATTTAAAAAGTGCAGAACATCATCTTTCATAAAATGCAAATCCAAACTACAGTGAAACACAACTGCACACCCCTTCAATTTGCTAATAATCTCTGAATGTTGACCAAAACATGGAACAACTAGAATTTTTATAATTTGCTGGAGGGACAGTGAAGCACTTTGGCCGCTCCGGAAACCGTTCTAGTGGTTTCTCCTAAAGTTAAGTGTATACTTACCCTATGACTCAACAGTTCCAACTTTTAGTATTTACTTAAGATAAATGAAAATATATGCTTACGAAAAGACTTATAAAAGAATATTCCTGGAAACCGTGCACAAAATTGCCCCAAACTAGAAACAATGCAAAGTTCTGCTAACAAATGAATGAGAAAATAATTTGTAGCACATCTCTATATAATATAATGATACTTAACAGCAAGCAGAAACACAGTACTAATACACAGCAACTCAGACGACCCTTACTAAAGTCAGTTCTTGTTATTTGCTGTAGTTAGGATCTATCAAGTTTCTGTGAACAATGAATTAGCAAAGCCTGAACCAGTTGTAGGAAAAATTTGAGTTAGGTCCCTGAAAAGCTCTAGTCACACTTCCTCCCTATCTCAACACATAATCTTGTCTTATGTGTGTTTCTGTTTAAAGACACCTTATCTAATATATATTGTTGATTCATTAACATTGAACTCATGGGGGGGGTCTGGGTGGCTCAGTCGGTTAAGTGTCTGTCTTTGCTTTGGGTTATGATCTCAGGGTCCTGAGGTACAGCCCCATGTAGGGCTCTCCACTCAGTGGGGAATCTGCTTTTCCCTCTCCCTCTGCTCTCCCCATCTTGTTCTCTTTCTTTCTCTCTCTCTCAAATAAATAAAAATCTTAAAAAAAATTGAACTCATGGTCAAGAGCATTGCAACTCATGAAAAAAGCTTTTCTCATACACATTTTTTCTCCATAAGGTACATCACAGCCTTCTCACACTTAGGAACACTAGACAGCATTTCAGCATGACTCTTGAGGACTATTCCAAACAACAAAATCACAAGTGCAAAATGCAAAGTGAAAATTAAATTAAAGACTCTTGTTTACCCGAGGAGAAGTGAGAATAGAAGGCCAGTGTTGCCTGGTTCTGTCTCAGCTGTGAACGTGTGCCTTAGCTCAACTCAGATTTTTTTGCTGCTCCGTATATGTCCATGAATGACCCCAAAAGTGACACCAAAATTACAGCATTTGAGGGTTACAAATAAACTTTGGAGTCAGCAAATTCGCAAATATATAGGCCACAAAAAACGAGGATAGCCAATATATGGTTTTATACACACCAAGTTCAAGGAGAGGTGAAGCTAAGCTCTGGGGAAGTAAGCACACAGAGGCTGCTTCCAGAGGGAAGGGGACCAGAAATTGGATAGAAGTGTCAGGAAGGATCTTTTGGGGATGGTGGAAGTCTTTTATATCTTAATGGGAGGTGAGATCCAGGGAAACATGTGGTTTGTTAGAAATCACTCAGACTCGTATGCATCGGCACATGTGATTAAATCCCAGTAAAATGATAAGCCTACAAAATAGGAAATTTAACACTCTCTATACAAAAAGCAAACAACAAAATAATGATATATCAAAGTTAAAGAAAAACTACAAATTAAGAAAACAACTGGCAAGCATGTAAGAGAGATAAATAAGTCATACCTTTTACATGTAAATAGTTGTTATAAATCAATAAAAGCAAATGCTGTAAAAGAGGAAATGAGTAAAAGATATGAAAAATCAATTTATAAAAGGGGAAAGACAATATCCCAATGGTGAGGCGACGGTCTCAAGGTCGCACAAGTATTTAAGTGGAAAAACAAGGACTAAGATTTAGATCTCCTGACTCATTTTCTATTATATTAAGGTGATTGCAGCTGGCGAAGGTTGAGAATATTTGGGTTCAGGAGAAGACTAAATATGATAAAAGTGACCATTCTGTCCAAGGGAATCACGCAGTTACGTAATATCAGTAGAATTTTCTTCTCTTCTTGAAGCACAAACAAGAAATTCTGAATTTGATGAGAACAATTATTAAGAAAAAATATGGGGATGATTCTGGAAGAAAATGATAAGAATGGACAGGGCACCAAGAGTTACAAACACCTTATAATGCAATTATAATGAAAGTCTGCTGGGACAAGAATGTACCAGTAAGTTATTGGGACAGAATATATACCCGCTCTGTATACAGAATATTGAAAAGAAAGGAAATTATTGGTTACTAAGTTGAGCTTGGATAACAAGTACGTAATTTGGGGGAAAAATCAATTTAGAGTCTCACCACACCATACACTAGTATAAATGTTTGGTATAAATATTTTAGATTGTAGAAAACTAGAAGAAAACAATTTTGAATATAAGCAAAATTTGGGGAGGTGGTTAACATTCTAGACACAGAAGCAGTTGAAAAAAGTTCTTGAAGAGGGGCGCCTGGGTGGCTCAGTCATTGGGCACCTGCCTTTAGCTCGAGTCATGATCCCGGAGACCCAGGATCGAGCCCCGTATCGGGCTCCCTGCTTGGCGGGAAGCCTGCTTCTCCCTCTCTCACTCCCCTGCTTGTGTTCCCTCTCTAGCTGTGTTTCTCTCTGCAAATAAATAAATAAAATATTTTTTAAAAAGATTTAAAAATGTAACTTTGAATTTTCAAATATTTAGAATTGGAAGTGAATTTTTATATCCAGTATATATGTAGCAGGTGCCCATAGATATTTCTTTCCCAGGGAGCTGAAAAATACTTTCCAATCCCTCCTCATACCATACATACACAATCCAGTCACTTGTACTTGAGTATCTACTATCTAACACAATCACCTGTTCCTTCTCCTCCCCACTGGGCTTACTGTTGACTGGTGTAAGTCCAGTAGATATTGTGCCAAAGCTAAAGGTTTGATCCTTCGGGCCCATCTGATGCTCTTTGTGTTAATTCAATAGGTCTTCTCTTCACTGGAACTTCTTGTTCCCTGTCTGTTTCTACTCACTTAGTAAATTTAAAAAATGGCAAAATACATGGGGCGCCTGGATGGCTCAGTTGGTTAAGCGACTGCCTTCGGCTCAGGTCATGATCCTGGAGATCCGGGATCGAGCCCCACATGGGGGGGGGTCCCTGCTCAGCGGGAAGCCTGCTTCTCCCTCACTCACTCCCCCTGCTTGTGTTCCCTCTCTGGCTGTGTTTCTCTCTGTCAAGTAAATAAAATCATTTTTTAAAAAAGGCAAAATACAAAATAATAATAATAGTATTAATATTAATATTGCATGAGCAAAACCAATGAGAAAAGACAGCAAAGTTGCCCAAATGCCCACTCGTGGGCAGTTAGCACGCTCACACGCCACACCTTGGGGAGGACTCTATAGCCTGGGACAGTCAAGGGCATTGCCTCCAGATTGCTTGGAAGCTGACTATACATCATTTACAGTTTCTCTGTAATGACATGCCACCTCATAAACATAACCATCTTCATTTGGAGTTGTACAAATAGGAGAGGCATGGGAAGCGGATACTAAGTCCAGGTTAAAAAAGAAGTAATTAGTAGAAAGGAATATCTTGAGGTGAAGTGGTAGGGCAAAGAATGTGCCCGTAAATGGGTTCAAGGACTCCTTAGAGGAAGGAAGCTTTCAGCTCTAATTTAAAAAGAGAGAAGGGGGCGCCTGGACGCTCTGTCCGTTAAGCATCCGACTCTTGATTTCAGCTCAGGTTATGATCTCAGGGCTGAGAGACCAAGCCCTGTGTTGGGGGTTGGCTCAGTGTGGAGTCTGCTTGAGACTCTCTCTCCCTGTCCTGCCCCTCTCCCGCACATGCGCGCGTGCGCACATACTCTCTCTCCTATAAATAAATACATAAATAAATAAAGGGAAATTTTTTTATAAACGATGTCTATACAGTTAGTTGTACATAGATATATGTAGATACACATTTATTATCTGTATTTTATGTGTCTATATACATAAACTGTCTACATAGTTGTACATAGGTATATAAATATATAGATATAATTATATTATAAATATATTATATAGAACTTGTTTTATATATATAACTGCAGACATAATTGTCATATAAAATATAATATATAAAGTATATCATATGTGCTATATATTAAAATATATATTTATGTACTATTATATTAAAATATATATTTATATATTATATATAATATACTTTATATATTATATATATATCAGCGAGAGAAGAGAAACTATTTTCTCCATAACTTCTTTATAAGTCTATGTATCAAAATGTTATACCTGAATAATAGAAATATACATGGGGTTTTTTCCTTCTGGGTTTTTTTTTTGGCTCTGAATTTTCTAGATTATGTACAATGAACAGATATTACTTTAATAAGGAGAATGCACATAAATTGAATTATAAAATTATTAACTAGAAAAAGGAATCTTCAGGGAGTGTTGTATTTTCTGGTAGGAAGACTGTGTTGGGAGTGGAGACACTTTCTTTTGGTAATGACCCTGGAAAAAGTCTTTACACGGAAAAGCTTGGCGATCACAGACGACCAACAGCTCCGTGTTGGCACGTCATTTAATTTTTTTTTTCTATCGAGTTCTGTCTGGTTGTAAGCTTTCAATTTGCCAACTTTAGTAAAAGATTCAATCGCCACCATTTTTCAAGACCCCTCCCCTGTGTCTGGTCTCCTTGGGGATTTGTGAGACCTTCACGGCTGACACAACCCAGGACATTAAAAAGGACTTTCTGAGTTTCAGCGCTCAGGCTGGCTGGGGATGTGATGCTGGGCGGCGGGCACCTGCTGTTGCCTCTCCCTCCACCCTGCCTTCCACCCTGCCCTCCACCCTCCCACAGTCAGACTCTGCCTGCCACCAAAGCCACCGTCCAGCTGGGAGAGCAGCCATCTCCAGAGCAAGAGAAACTGGAAACTGATGGGAAAAATCTCCGGGATATTTTAAGGTTGGCAACAGATTGTAACTTTTTACGTGCACTGTAACCATCGACCTGCCCAGGGGGCGAGATCAGAATCCGGAGCTCAGATCCCAGTGGCCCAGCAATCCTTCCCATAAGAATGAGGCAAACAATTCCATGCTTTCTCTCTCTCTCTCTCTCTCTCTCTCTCTCTCTCTCTCTGCTGACTCAAAACAGCAAAAACAGCAGCACCGCTATTAATTTTTCAGTAACTCATCCTGTTCTAAAAGGCAGAGTCAAGCCAGCTGGGATCATTCGAGGTGCTGGGGAAAGCGGGTATCATTCATCTCCAAAATGGGAATAAAGCATTTGCCTTACAGACTTCACAGGGCTGCCGGGAGGGTCAAATGAGTTAAGAGGTGCTAAGGAGCCCTCAATATGTAAACATACTGTACAAAATTTGGATAGTGCCTGGCAGGAGAAGAGAACAGACAGGGGACATGGGAAGAGCCGGTGAATTCCTCTCCTGGCTGCAGACACGACCACCGTGAGCCCCTGTAGCTGAGTAGGGAAGGGGCAGTCCCCTTGCATGTCATGTAGCTTTGAGACAATACATAGACACAGACGCCAGGCTGCATTACCCGGAAAGCACGGAGCAGTTCATAGAGCAGCCTCATGCTCTGCGGGGAGGACGTGAGAGTGCTCTCATCTGACCCCGGAGCTCGGTTGGCCAACGGATGTCCACTGTAGGGTGACAGTGTGCAGGCACAGAGATGTGGCCTCGTCCCTGCCACTCAGCTCCCCGGGGCTCCTCGGGGAAACAGAATGGAGCTGAAGACACAATGAAAACAGATTCTCAGTGTCATATGCACGGACACTTTGTGTTTTCCTGTTCGTCTTCGTTATTCTGCTAACATTATTTATTCATGATCGCAGGGAATTAGATTGTGTCCTTTAGGGCTGGCTCAACAGATGTGAGGAAAATGTGACTCCGCGTGTGTGTGTGTGTGTGTGTGTGTGTGTGCAAATGTGTCTAAAATACATATGGGGCATTAAAATCTCAAATCACACAAGAATATATGTTTTATTTACAAAGCTTTAACATTTCAAAGCAGTTTCTTGTGTGTTCTTCATAAATCATGCATTTTGCTGAACCCTAAGTCTGTGGGGTTGGACAGAGTTGCACAGGTATTCTGAGACCCCAAGGCCCAAGCAGTGGCTAACAGAGTTGAGTCTTTCTTAAAATGACCATGCACCCCGAGGATTCTTGTGTGGCTTCTCCCCCAACCCACTGCGACCCCACACCCCCTCTCCCCACTGAAGGCACGAGCACCGCACCCCGAGAAGGGCTGATGAGGGTAGGACAGCGTCTCAGGGGCTGCAAGGATGAGCAGAGCAGCCTGGAGGCAGCGGGACATGGGCAGAGGCCCACAAATGTTGCGTCCAACAAGTGCCAGGGGCCGGCATCACGTCTCAAGGACTGACTCGACCAGCTTGTTGGAAATGGGCCGATGGCTCAAAAGCATGCTTCATGCAAGCAAGGCCAGCCAGCGCCACTCTCCACCCTCCTGTCCACGTCACCCTCCCCCCAAACACGCCAGACAGACACGGACACACTCACGGATACACACACGTGGAAACACTGTCAGGACCAGCGTCCTCGCAGACTCACCCCGTGTGGACAGCTGGCTGGCTCTCAGGAGGGAGAGTCAGAATAGAACAGAACAGATGCTAGCCATGGGAAAATGTGGAAGGAGAGACACAGAAGGACAGGCCCAGCCCAAGAGGGAGGAGGAGGGAACTTTAGAAACTGCAGTAGCAATCATGAAGTGGTACCCGAATTTGGGTTACAGACCAACTTTCCACCAGAGAGCTCAGAGGGCTTTACCAGCATCACTGGAGAGGGCTGTCACTCCTATTTTGGCCAGAGGGATGCCTTAGGGAAAAGTACTGGGTCCATTTGACAAGGGGCAATGAATAATCCCGATGGCCAAACACCCAGGGTCCTTGCTCTGAGTCCTCTCCTTCGATTAGTTCCAACCTGCTTGCTGGTGCCACACGCCTCCCTACCCTGGACACCCTAGGACCCCAGGCTGTACAGCTTTCCCTTCCATTAATAATGAATCATACACCAGAGGAAGGGGTGGTTTCCAGTCCAGGGCTCTGTCTGCAGACCCACCTGGCTTAACATTTCTAACAGTTTTTCCGAAACAAAACCAACCTGGTTATCAAATTTGCTGCTTCCAAAAATTGAGGGAGATGGTTCACATCGGATGACAGAATTGTATCCCCCCCCCAAAAAAAGCCTTTTTAAGGTTGGAATGATGGATCCCCAAAACAACAGAACAAAATTTTAAAGGGATTAGTGCAAAATGCTAAAGTCAGATTCAGAAGGTCAATGTCACTGACACATAACATAAGAAAGCAATAATAAGAAATCGCTATGGAAGGGATCTTGAGTGTTTAGTTGATAACAATGTTCACAGAAAAAGATCCAAGACAGCTAATGCAATCAACATCACTTTTGTGATTGTGATTGTGAATACGGTCATGCAAAGGAAATTATTACTGAAGGTGACTAGAAGTCATCTGAACCACCTTCATTACATGATGGCATGGAAGCCTTCAAAGGTTACAGAGAAGCACAGACAGAACGTATGTAAGATGAGTTTCATTTTGGCGCCCAGTGCTAACGAATGGGAAGTCACTGCCTAGAGAATTGGTTTTGAGAAGAATTCTGAATCCATGTGTGGGCTCAGCAGAAAGAAGGGCTGTGATGGTTGAGTGTTTCTGCCGTGGTCTGGAGAGGGAGCCCAAGTGTTACTGAGGCAGACGATGCTGCACCCCACCTGCTCGGCCCCAGGGAGCCCGCCATTCCAGTGTGTTCTGCATTGGGCCCTCCTTCATTCAGCACCTGCTCTCTGTGCCTGGCACTTTCTTCTCATCCACACTGGGGCAGGCTGCAGTGCTCTGAAGTGAGTCCCTTTGACAGATGAGAGCTGAAGGGTAAGTATCTCAACTTCTGTGCCTATTGGGGGTGTTCCCTATACTCTGTCCCGGGGTCGGCGGCCGGCAGGATCAAGTCTCAGTTGACCATGGCAATAACCTGCTCGGTGTATACCTTTATCACATCCCACATAAACCACCTGCCCTCAAATCTTTATCTCAGGACCTGTTTCTGGGGAGTTGACCTAAGACAACCACATGGTCGCCATCCTGATGGAACAAAGGAAATAATCCTCACCCCAGAACCAATCCATTGACCCTACAGAGTAGAGTGTCAAGCACCAGATCACTGAGAGACCAGGACACAACCCAAGGACAGAGACCAGGGTGGTGAAGGGGCTGGTGTTCCCGCCAACAAGGCAGGGCTCAGATAAAGAGGGGGATGAGTGTGAAAACAGAAGTAGATCTTTAATGACATGGAGGTCATTTAGCACTGAGGTCGTGAACACTGACCTTGGTTTCACAGTTCGTGTACGGGTCAGCTCGGCCATCTCCTAGCTCTGTGATCTGAGGTGAGCTTTTAAAATTTGTTTAAGCTCCTCTTTCCTATCTTTGTACTTTAAACTTTGAAACCTCGCTAACTTTCCTCTGGCCCCTTCTGTCAGCTCTCTCCCCCGCTGGCCTTCCAAAGCCCCAGTTTGTTTAAAATCTCCAGGGACTCCTTTGTTTTCCTTCCTCAGAAGCATATTTCTTGCAAATACTAATCTCAAGAGGCTAATTTGGTGCCATCTGGAAACAGCACTTCCGTCCTCCCCAGCGCTCCACCTCGGAGACGTGTTCGCAAGGAGCCCCAGGCAGGAAGCTCGGCAGCGCGGTTCCAGGGGGCCAGATGGCGGAGGGAAGCCACCCACGGGCTCCTCGAGAGGATCTGAAAGAGGACTTCCTTTCTCCACTGATCTGCTTGTGAACAAAAGGTTGATGAACAACTCGTGCGGCAGGCTTGGACAAAACTAGTGTTGGGCCTTCACCCCAGCATGAGGCCCAACCCATCAATACCGGGCTGCTCCGACTGGCCCTACCATCAGCAAGAAGTCACCTCCCTTCGTCCATGCAATCTGCCTTCATCGCCTCCCCCCACACCACAGCAGGGCCGCCGAGTTCTTAGACTCTGTAGAGGGAGCCCCCATCCAACAAGCTGCTACTTCATCAAACTAACTGAAATATGAGAAAGAAAAAGAAGAAGAAGAAGGCTTCAGATCCCTCACATGATACTCTCAACCACGTCAAAGTTAACAGAAGTCTATTTCCATGACATTATGTCGATCCCATTACACGTTTATCTCTCCTAAAAAAATAGACTGTATTTGAAAATACTTTGCAGGTTAGAATACCGAACTTAGCAAGTCCCTGAGTAGACCCAGTGACGCTGGACGAGACACAGCCGACCACAAACTAAAGGCATTACTTCTAGTCAGTCGTTTTTCGGGTCAACAGCTCTGGTGGGGGGTCTACACATAAGGCATGGTGCTAGAGATTCAACCTTGAACAAAACAGACAGACTCCTTGTCTCCACGAAGAAATTCTTTCAAACATAAAATAGCATTCGGCGTGGGGTAGACTTGCGGAAGGACGTGGGAGAAGTCTATTTTGAGTCCGAGTGTCTGAGCCTACAGAAGTCTGGACACACCAGCCTTGAGCACTGAGAGACCTCATTGGGGAGTGGGGCTGAACTTGAAGGAAGCCCCAGCCTTCTCCTGAAAGTCCTGCCACCCCCCTTCACCTCCCGTGGCAGCGTCTTCACTGGGAAGTTCGGAGTGTGGGAGTAGTTCGGATTATTGCCCCGGCGGTAGAAGATGGTAGAATCCTCATCCTATGAGAAGGCAGAAGAGATTTTTCCAAAAGAAGGATATAATTTTTATTATTTATGATAGAGGACGGTGGTCCTATTCTGAGGAATGAGGGCAGATTTCAAGACAGGAGGTGCACCCCTCCCCCCTAAACACATTAACTTCTTTATCTTCTCTTTTAGATGCCAGGAATAGTCGGATTTAGCATCCAGAATAACTTGTAGCTCCCGCTGCCATTTGATTCCTCCAACCCTACGCTCACACACATACGGACTTCAACAGGTGGAGTCACAGGGTGTACTGAAGGCCAGGGTGTCCCTCCCTCACCACACCGTGTAGACTGTCTCTATGGCGAGTTCTGGCGATGTCTTTACATCCGAGAACAAGGTAGGCTTTTCCAATTGTTCGAGTCTATCTTCAGGTCTTTCAGGAGAGCTTTCAAGTTTTCCTCACACAGGTCTTACAGACATTTCTTGTTAAAATACACCTAAGTATTTTATATGTCTTATTAAGGTAGATGAAGGTTTCAAATTATATCTTCTAATTGTTGTCCTACTTCTATTCTATTCTATTCTATTCTATTCTATTCTATTCTATTCTATTCTGATCTATTCTATTCTATTCTGTTCTGATCTATTCTATTCTACTCTATTCATTTCTGTGTATCTCATTTCTGTATATAAATACTATTAAATTTCTGTATGTGAAATCGTTGGCTAAAACCCCAAACACAATGTGAAATAGTAGAGACTTAATGCTTCTGACTTTTGCAGGAATGTCCATGTTTTCTCATCTAATAAGATGCATAAGATGCCAGGTTAGGGGTTCAGATATTGAGATACATGTATACTTTTTATGTGTAGGGAATATCTGACTTCTATTCATTTCATGGTTTTTAATCATAAATTTTATGCATGAATTTTTCAAATACCTTCTCAATATCTATGAAAAGGGTGATATGATTTTTTTCCTCTCAGATCTAGTAATATGTCAAATAAAGTTAATGGATTTAAAGATGTTTAACCATCCTTTCATTACTGGAGTAAGCCCTATCTGGTCACAATGCATCATTATGTATTCTTGAAACAATTCCATGGCCAGATACTTTTCTGGGAACAAACATGAAGAAGGGTCTTACTATGTGAACTTATCCATAACACTAAAATAAATAAAAAGAAAAAAAGAATTAAATGATAACTCACAATATTTTTTGCCCTTTACATGCTAGTCCTTTATCCTTATCCAGAGATAAGGATAGTAGCTCTTGGAAAATTGCCACCAGCCTCTTGAGCAAACTCGGATGTAAATCACTGGGTCCTGTAGATTTGAGCATATTCAACAAATCTGAGCAATTTTTTTAAAGTTTTATTTATTTATTTGACAGAGAGAAACAGAGCCAGGGAGGGAGCACAAACAGAGGGAGTGAGAGAGGGAGAAGCAGGCTTCCTGCTCAGGGGGCAGGGGCTCAATCCCAGGACCCTGGGATCATGACCTGAGCCAAAGGCAGAAACTCAACTGACTGAGCCATCCAGGTGCCCCAAATCTGAGCAATTTTTAACAATATTCTTTCCTGATTCAGTGTATATGGAAGCAATACAGTCGTTTTTGACACTACTTAGGTTACTGATAACCAAGGGAGTTTTTGGAAGAAAAAAGAAGAGAAAAAGAAGAGAAAGAGAAGAAAGAGAAGTCTTTTTTTTTTTTTAATCTTTTCAATGGTCTAATGCATAAACTGATGTATTTCTATTTTATGCCTCTTGGAAAATGCATTTCACTTTTCAATTTTGTCATTTATGTTGCTTCTTTGTTAGTTTCTTTCCTAACCCTCCTTTTCTTTCTTCTTCATAAGCTATTGCAGGAGATTATTTTATATTTTCCAAATACTGATCTCCCCCATTGCTTTATGCCTACGGCTTCAGGACTTGTGTGCCTCCCAGGAGACAGGCCTCCATCTCACCCAACTACTGTCGAACTTGGCCATGTGACGTGCCTGGATGAATGGGATGTAGCAGAAGTGACGTACGCCATATTTGCACAGAAACTCTAAGAGTCGTTCCAAGTTCCATAATTTAGACAACCACCAAAGTGGTACTGACTCCTTGGGAAGCTTTTAATTTTTTCTAGCGGTGCTTTAATGCAAAGCGTTTTTGAAACTTCTCTTTCTGGAATTACCTCCAGAGTCACTTTTGAAAATCTTCAAAAGAGTCAGAGCTTCGTTTTTTGGATGGCACATTTACTCTTTGAGAACGACCTAGAGTGAGTCACGGCTTGAGTTTAGATCAGGGCAAAGCTGTAATCAGATCACGGCTCTGTCCTTTTGTTTTTGTTACAGCTTATTCAGTGGGAGCTGTCACAGTGCTGGTTATTTCTGGTAACTGGCGTTCATTCATTCTCACGTCTAATTCTTATATCACAGGAAAGAACCCCATTTCCCAGTCTACTTTGCCTGTAGGCCCTGGAATGGGATGAGATACCCTCATGTGAAATATGGACAGGGAGGCTAAGTCCATGCTCCCTCCCTGGTTGTGGGCAGGGCGCAGGGATGTGTGTTCTGGTTCTGTGAGATGCCAGTGTGTGTGGGGGGGTCTCCAGGTCCTCCCTCTTCACTCACCCACCTTTATGCTGTAGGATCAATATGACATTGGTGGAAATCCTGTGTAGTATCCTAATATGGGTTGTAGCAGCAATCTCCTGATTCTCTGAACTGTGGTGGGAAACCTGAAAGCTAGTGCTGACCGTCCATAATTTTTCTCCACTAGCTCTTCTAATTACTAATGCCTTATATCAAGCCCCAAACTGCTTAGAATACTTAGCAGTGGACTATTTTTCTGACTGAACCGTAACTTGTCACAGGATTGCTGAATATATTGAATGAGTTAATGTATTTAAAGTGTTTAAGATGTTAAAATATTCCATAGGTATTGTTACTATAAGGAAAGTGATCAGAGCACCCGGATGGCTCAGTTAGAAGAGCATGAGACTCTTGATCTCAGGGCCATGAGTTCAAGCCCCACATCGGGCATAGAGTTTACTTAAATAAATAAAAACTTTTTTAAAAAGAAGGTGATTGGGGCGCCTGGGTGGCTCAGTCGGTTAAGCAACTGCCTTCAGCTCAGATCATGATCCCAGGGTCCTGGGATTGAACCCTGCTTCTCCCTGTCCCTCTGTGATCTCTCTCGCTTTCACTCTCTCTCAAATAAATAAAAAAATCTTAAAAAAAAAAAAAAAGAAAGAAAGCGATCAGACCTTTCCCTGCCACTGTTCGCCCTATCCTAGAAACGCCCTTTGCTACTCTTCCCCCATCCAGGCTTTAAGATCTTATCTAGGTCCTGACTCCTCTGCGGTGTTCACACGTCATCTCACACCCTCCGCTGTGCAACCATATAGTCAGTTACACTCAGTGTCGCCCTTGACTCTTCCCACCTGTATCGATCTGGCCTGTTGAACAAACTCGAAGGGCCTGTCTTACTTTGTTCAGTCTGCTGTAATAAAAATGCCATTGGCTGGACAGCTTTAACAGAAACTATTCATTTCTCACAGTTCTGGCAGCTAAAAAGAAGAAGAAGAAGATCAAAATGGGAAATATACACTAAGTCGAAAAAGAAATGACTAGATGAGATTGGTATTCACGCATGGTGTAGAAATTGGACCTGAAGACAATTTCAGAAGATGGAATTAAGCGCGCTAAGGTAAGACTACCATCTCCTAGAAACCCTATCAATTAAAACTTTTTAAGAAGATTTTATTTATTTATTTGACAGAGAGAAACACAGCCAGAGAGGGGACACAAGCAGGAAGAGTGAGAGAGGCAGAAGCAGGCTTCCCGCCGAGCAGGGAGCCTGATGCGGAATTCAAACCCAGGACTCCAGGATCATGACCTGAGCTGAAGGCAGATGCTTAACGACTGAGCCACCCAGGCCCCCCAGAAACCCTATCTTTTAAAGAACAATAGTCACCTTTATGGATCAGTTTTGCTAAATTGATTGTTATATAATCCATTAATTTTTAATCATGCTTTGAATTATTCTGCTCAGCTCCCCTATCTATGCTAGAGAACATACAGACGGTCCATCAGGGGAAGATAAGTATTTCCTACCACCCCCACTGCTATCACTTTCCTCCTCCTCCTCAAACCCCAGGCACAGGGAAGAACTAAAGTAACCGTATCTTATATTTTCTGTGATTATTGACTTCAGACTCAACAACACCAAGGATCCAACCATCACTTGCACCTTGAGAAGGGATTTACCTCATTCATATTTGGTGTGAGTACCCAGAACCCCCAGACAAAAAGGAATGGGGTTGGGGAGCAAAGTTGGCATCATTATGGGCAGATTAGGCTAGCAAATACCTAGAAACGTGGAACATCAGAGAAGTCTGACTGCAACCAAGGATTGAGTACTTGGGTTGAGGAACTGAAGTGCCAAAAAGGAGAGAAAATAACATAGAAGAAAGAAGAAGGGCATAAACATAAACACTGAGGAAGTTGCAATCTTATCAAAGACGGGCTAGGCTGCCAAGTACCCATTCAACTATTTGCCAGTTGACGGTGGGGTGCTCATGACCTCCTACTGTCCCAAAGATTGCCTAAGATAATTCGGTCACAAAAATCACAAGCTGTTGATGTATTAGGTCTGTGTCTACAAATGTATCATATACAACAAGAGGATAAACAGATTTGCCTGTGCATTAGCTGCAAGTTACTCTATATTCATCATAAGACAATAGGAAAAGGGAAGAAAGGTATTTACCTTTTTTGTGAACATTGCTCTTTTTGGATATCTGGATGGAGGGAATCCAGTATATTTCTTTATAGGCAGCGACCTGTAAGTTTAAATTTCCTCATCTGCAGAGGAGGGATAATAGCAACCACCTGGAGAGGTTATTAGGAATAAGATGAAAACCATTTATGCAAATGGTTTGGGAGGTCACTGACCTCAAGTTCCCTGCCATCCACTGTAGGACACGTCTCTGCTCTCCATCACAGCAAAGCTCCTCCCAAGAGTTGTTGATTCTTGTGGTCTCCAATGACTTCCTCTCCTTTTCTTCTCTTGGACTTCTTTCTCTTTTAAATATTTCTCCATTGCTGCTCGGTTTTTCACAGTTTTACACCCTTAAAAACCGTCCATGTGAAGTGACGCTCTAATCCAACTTAAACTGATACTGCCTACCCAGCATCCCCATTTGCATGCATGTCTGATAACCATTTCAACTCAATGTAGACAAACTACTGATAGCCTATCCTCCTACACACACACACACACACACACACACACACACACACACTCTATGCCCTCTCTTCTCCAAGTTCTTCAATGTCTAAAAAAATGACCTTACTACCTGCTCATGTCCAAAACCTAGGGCTCATATTTGATTGTTTTTCTTCCCTTGAACCCTTGACAAGTGAGCATAAGTTAGAGAAGTATAGACCAGCACTCAAGGCTAAGAGCAAAACCATGAGCAGGTTTTGTAAATAAATGAGGGGGCGGCTCGGTGGTAGAGTCGGTTAAGGGTCTGACCCTTGGTTTTGGCTCAGGTCATGATCTTGGGGTCATGAGATCGAGCCTGGAAGTGGGCTTCGTGCTCAGCAGGGAGTCTGCTTGAGAGTCTCTCTCCCTCTGCCTCTCCTGCTCAGGTTGTATCCCATAAATCAATCAATCAATCAATCAATCTTTTAAAAAAAGAAAAAAAAAGCAGATGGAAAGTTGAGAAATGGAAAGTGACCCAGAGGAGCTTGAAGGGGGTCGTCACGACGAGTCTGTAAGAGTAGTGTGGTTACGGACAATGATCATCTTTGATAAAAATGTTATTGTTTGGGCAACAGCAAACCACTGAGCGGTCTTGAGATTGATCTGAGCATTGGTTTAGGAAAATGATCTTGACCATGAATTTAAAGTATGAGAAAATACAGAGAAGACGATTATAAATCTATGACTGTAGTTCAAGTCAGTATGGCAAGAATCTGAGTGAGACGGTAGGTAGAGAGTGAGAGAGATATAAAAATTCTCAATGCTAAAAGCAGAAAGGCTCACTTAATTGGATAGAGGATGAGGAATGAGAAGGAGCATAAAGCAAACATGAAGGTTCCAGTAAGTGCCTCTTGGAAGATGAAAGTGCCAGGTTCCAGGGTGAAGAACAGCCAACTAGGTAGACTTCTAGCAGGAAAAAAATGAAGTTGGTTTAGACATGTCAAGTTTGAGATGTCTGAAATGGAGCAAAAAAATGTCTAGCAGAGGTTAAAGCCCAGAAAAGAGGACAAAACCAGAGAATGATTCGAGGGCACTGAGCCATACCCAATTTGTAATTTGGGGCCTAACCTAATAGCCGAGGTGTAGGGGGTGCTCGAGAAATATCACCAATTGAATCTCATGCCTTTAGGAATAATCACTAAAAAGATGATGTTGAAACTGTTGGAGGAGATGAAATTGTCCAAGGAGAAAGGAGATCTAAGGACAGAACCTCAGGGTAACCCTTTTCTGAGCCAGAAAGTGAACGATCATGCAAGAGGATAGATATAGGATGAGACCCCTGGGGAGTGGGGTGTCATGGAACCCAAGAGAGAAGAGAGGTTTGACAAGGAGGAGATCTGCTTCAACACTGGACATTGTTACCAAAACGAAGAGTAGAATGAGGGGAGAGGAAATGCTGTTGGATTTGGCAGGAAGATTTTCAATGAATTGGTAGGAACAGAAGCCACACCACAGGGACTGAGGAGGGAGTGTGGAATAGGAGAGCACCATGATACCTTGTAGTGCCAAGTCCTGTAAACTATGGTAGGTATCTCCACAGTAGAGCATCATGGTTGTCTGGTAATTACGTGGGCATTAATACATCTTCTAGTCCTTCCGTCCATGCATGCAACCATTTGTTATGAGCACATGAAATATGCCAGTTATGACCATTCAATTCAGCTCTCCATCATGGTTCAAAACCAAAGTCCGAATTTTACCCCACCAGCCTTATGCGGCTGTCCCCGGGGACTCACATGTCTGCCCCAGGAAATGTGTAGGGGATAAAAGCCACCGTTTCATGGGCCTTTATAAATGTTCCTCGCAATTTAGAAAGTCTTTCAGTAGTCTGAGAAAATCCTTTCCTTCCTCCACAGGACGGAGGGATCTCTTTATGATTGAGGAAACACATCATGGTCAAGTGAGCCGTATTCTCTTGCTAACGTAACGGAGTGAAAAATAAGAACAAAGCAGATTGAGAGAGATTCTAGCAATCTGGTGGCTGTGATTTCAGATTTGCCATAAGCATCACACATGAAACGATGATTTAACAAGAAAGAGGTTTGACAAGAAAGGAAGGATGAGGGCGGGGCAGGGCGGGGAGAGCAAGGAAAGGGTTCTCTGTGGGCCCCTACTCTGCCCAGCTGAGACACTTGGGGTTCCCCACGAGGTAACCCTGGGGACATTCCTTCCACCAGCCCGTCCCTGTCTGCCTTTAGAATGCTTCCCTGGACTTCTGGCACAGCCTAGACCCCGAGGGCAGGGATCAGCCAGGCCTGGCGTCTCTCCACTGCCCTGCCTGACTGCTCGCTCCTCGCCGCTGCACTAAGGGCTGGCTCGTTTTCTTTTTCTCTCACAGCCTGCAACATGTCGCTTGCCTCCCTCTGGCCCCGTGCATGCTTTCTCACTACCTCTCCCCATAATTGCAAGAGCTCAGTGTTCTGCTGTCGCCTTCATTTTCTTACACGTCTTTCTTGGAGCGCCCGTGCCTTTGCCCCGAGTGTTCATTATCAACTTCTCTCCAGCTCTCCGGTTCCTCACTCGAGCAGCTCTTACTCATCCCACTTGTAAGGAACGGAACTCTCTGGGCCCACACAAAGCATCAGACACTTCCATCCTGGTGAAGAGAGCCCGGGGCGCGCGGCTTTTATTGACTGATCAGCTTCCAGGAAAGCCGAGCGGAGTCTCTGTGCCCAGTGTCCCCAGCTGTGTGGCTGTTACAGATGTCCGCGTCCTGCTGAGAGCTGGAGGCCCCCCCAACACGGAGTGGGATGCCGGCTTCGATGTTAGTAAATGAAGAGGGTGCTTCAGAATCACGGGGCGTTCACCCCAGAGCTCTCAAGGAATCAGAAACTGCCACGTTCCTTTCCCCTCTAAAGAGGAAATGCAAATAGAAGAAGAAAAAGATGGAAATAATAAAAACAGCAAGTGGGAAGTATTGGTGGAAATGAGGACAAGGGGCCGTTGACGTTGGGCGCAGGTAAAATGGGCCAGGAAAGCGAGGGGACTGGTACCGACCTGCGCCTCTGAGGAAGAGACCAGGCTCTGGGGTAACCTACAAGGGCCCAGGATCCCCATTCTCATGCGGCTCTAGGGCCAAGGACCGGAGATGGGTGGGGAGCCGGGCTGGGGAGGGAGGGCACTGGCCACGGCCATCCAAGGTCAAGCCCAGGTTGACACGCGATGCTGCATGTTGGGGGAGGATGCTCTAGGAAGAAATGCTTTGCCAGGCTGAGGACATGAAGTACAAGTCACCCAAAGCATCTTCTCCTTCAACGCCCCATGTTCTCCTGAGCGTCGGAGAGCACCACAGGCGCGGGGGGCTGGGCCGACAGGTGGCGGCCAGAGCCACAAACCTGAGACACTGCTTTTCTCACCCTGAAAACAACCGTCACCTCCTGAAGTCAAGTACGTTCCCGGGGGCACTTTAGGGTGGGCAGATCTGGACTGGGTGTGTCCCCCCTCCATTCCTTCTGCTCACTCCCCATGCGAGCAACTCTTCTTCTCGCTTTCAAATGCCTGTATATGTCACTTCACTTTTGAAATGTCTCTGCACGGGGCATGGACCAGCAGGAAGAGGACGAAAATGGGTCTGGGACATGTAGCTGCAGGCAGAGTCAACACGGCTCATTTTATGTTGTCTTATTTTTTTTTAATTCAAATTCAATTAATTCACATAGAGTGTATCATCATCTCGGAGGTCGAGCTCCGTGATTCATCAGTCCTGTGTAATGAGCACTGGGTATGATGTGACACTGCTCACTGAAACATGGCAGGAATGCCCCAGCCGCGGTCTGCCTGCCGCAGGGACTGTGGGCGCGTGCACGATGAGAGGGTGCTCCAGAGTCAATTAAGCCAATCAATACCAGCTATCCCAGGACTAGCTGCTTGTGGGGCTGTTTACCAGCCCCGGCTCAGTCCCCGGGGAAAACTTCAAGTACGGCGCTCCTTCTTACTTTTCTTGTCTCCTCGCTCTTGGGAATTTTTCCTACGGGCATCATTCAAAGGCAAGTAGAGTTATATGCATGAAGATGTCATTGCAGTTTCATCTGTGACAGCAAAATACTGGAAAGATTTAATGCCCAGCTACACGGGAAGACCTAAGTTATGGTAGATCGATGGGAGAGACTATTACATAGCAATAAACACAATGATTATAACGATCATGTAGCAAAATGCGAACTACCGTAACAGTAAACATAAAAAGAATAAAAAATATGCTGCCTATAGTTTGGGGAAATGTGTTTTTTATGGACATCGATTGGAAAAATGAAGATAATGGGTTATGCATGACTCTTTTTAAATAATTTCTTCTAAATGTTGTTTTTACAAATAAAGATCATACAAGGAATAGAATAGTAAATGACTTTTCTTCAATATTAGTTGACCTACTATGGAGTGTCCTGTCTGCGTGCGTGCGTAGTCTAATCATTTATTTATGCAGATTTAAAACCAAGGGTCCTACGAATCAAAACTCAACCCATTTTCAATACTTGCTGGATGATCTTCACTAACATTTTTAACCCCTGTAGTTGCAAATTTATCCATTTATAAGAAGAACAATTTTTGTAGTAGGAGTCCCATGAGTGTTTCTGGAGTGAATGAATACATACACAGTGGGAGGAGCAATAGGCATGAGCTTTGTTTCTAGCAGATGCTTTTCAGACTCTTGGAAAAGGGAGCTACAGAGTCAAGAAGTTCTTTTGTGTTACTGGAATAAGGACAGGAAGTGAAGATATTCTCCAGACTGGGCTTCTCTCCGCTGTCTGTCATAGCTTCCTTTCTACAGTATGAATGTGACTTATACTCAAAAGCATACCTACTTAAACACAACACTGACTGTGTGAGCAGCTTCCCCGAAGGATCAACGGGGGACAGATGTGACTTTCCCCACTCCCCACTCTACGCACACAACCAGCCCGTGGGGCTCTTCGGTCTAGTGTTCAGAGGAAGGAGGATTTACCAAGCTCCCTAACCCAGGACAAGCACTGGGGTCCCAGATGGGGTGGAGATTTTGGTAACAAACCACTGACCATAGATAG
>PITA01017787.1:0-42302 GCA_004023965.1 Spilogale gracilis | reverse complement strand
GGTAATCACGGCTTTGTAATAAAGCCTGAAGTCAGGTAATGAGATGCCCCCAGCTTTGCTTTTCTTCTTCAGCAATTCCTTAGCGATTCGGGGTCTTTTTTGGTTCCATATAAATTTTAGGATTGTTTGTTCTAACGTTTTGAAGAATGTTGGTGGAATTTTGATCGGAATGGCATTGAAAGTGTAGATTGCTCTGGGATGCCCAGGGTTTTTAAAAATTTATTTATTGATTGGACAGAGAACTGCCAATGCAAGTGAATGGGGGAGGGGCAGAGGGAGAGAGTCTCATGCAGACCCCGCATTGAGTGCAAGCCTGACTCACGACGCATGAGATCAGGACCTGTGCTGAAACCAAGAGTCGGATGTTTAACCAACTGTACCCCCCAAAGGCCCCCCTTCCCCACCCAGGGGCTTTAAAAGCTATACCCATTAATTCAGAATATCCGAGGCTGGAGTCTCACAGTCTGAGGGACCCAGGGGACTCGAGGGCCCCGCGCTGTGCAGGTTAACAAGCCCTCAGAGGATTCTGACATATGCTGAGGTTTGAGAAACACCAGTGCAGTAGGTAAGAACCGGGCCCTGGAGCAGCCTGCTCTGGGTCCCAATCTTGTCTCTATCACTTAGAGTAACGTGGGCAAATCACTGAACTTTTCTGCCCCTCTATCTTCTCTTCACCCAATGGGGAAAACAATCCTACTCCCCAACGAAGTGTTGCTATACAGGGTGAGTTGCATTTGAACAGTGCCTACTGCTTGTTCAAGACGCGCAGTTCTGTGCTGAGTCTCTGCGAATACTTGGGAGGTATTCTCAGTTACTGCAGCAGAACTCGGAAGCCGGCTCCCTCCTGTGAGGTCCTTGCGGGCATCTGAAGCCCCCTTTAGCCCCCGGAACGGCGACTCCCACAGGAGTTTGTACCAAAACTCCAGCCTCCCTCAGGCTCATTTCTGGGAATATGCTCTTTCATAGGGAAAAATATTAAATACTATAACTAGTATTAAATATTAATTAAATTAATTAAATTAAATATTAAATTAAATATTAATTAAATTAATTAAATATTTAATTATTTAATTATATATTAATATTATAATATTAAATAGGTAATTTCACAGTCTGTGGGGCATGTTTCCTATTTATAAGGGTTTTGGTTTTTTGGGTTTTTTTTAAGATTTTATTTATTTGACATAGGAGAGAGCACAAGCAGGGAGAGCAGCAGGCAGAGGGAGAAGCAGGCTCCCTGCTGAGCAAGGAGCCCAATATGGGACTCGATCCCAGGACCTGAGCAGAAGGCAGCTGCTTAACTGACTGAACCATCCAGGGGCCCCCTTTTTATAAGTGATTTTTAAGTGAGAACTCAGAGCCGCTTTTCTCAGCAGCAGCTGGAGCTCATGGAAATAGACAGAGCCGCTTCTCACGCAAGTCCATTCCCGAGGATTCCCTGGAAGAACACAAGAGACCAGCTGACTCACACTGGATTGTGTCGGGTCCTGGGGGAAATGTAAAAATCTAGCAGCTCTTCTGGAATTAATGCTTCTAAAGAAAGAGTGCATTTGGCTGTGGCGCTACCGCTGTACTCTTAAGAACACTCCTCGAAAAGGCAAAAACCAACCCTGCACATTTAACTGTCTTCCAGAAGTCTCCTAAGGATACAGACTCTTCCTGGAGGCACTCCACTGATCTGTTGGAAGGACTCATCCCTATCCCGTCTCCCCTCACTTCACAAACTGGATTTTCCCCAAAGCCTGTTTGAAATATATTTTTTAAAAATTTTTAAAAAGATTTTATTTGAGAGAAAGAGAGCACAAGCAAGGTGGGGGAGGGAAGGGCAGAGAGAACCAGAGAAGCAGGCTCCCCACTGAGCAGGGGGCCCTATGAGGGGCTCGATCCCAGGACCCTGAGATCATGACCTGAGCTGAAGGCAGACGTTTAACTGAGTTCCCCAGGTGCCCCTGTTTGAAATGAATTGATATAGTGAATGCATGGAGCTTGAGCTGGCATGATCACAAAGGGATATTTTTTCATGAATGCCCCAGCAAACCTGCTGGGTCCCTTCTCCTGACTCCCACTTTCGGAGTGAAATCTCACATAGATGCCAGCATCTTTTTGGTTAATCTTAGATAGTAAGGAAAACCTGTCAAACACATCTTATTTGTAATACGAATGTATCCAGGACCCGTAATAGTCACAGCCGGGGCAGAAGCTCCATCATCCTCTGCAGAGGTGAGCTTAAGCCTGGAAACATGCACGAGGTGGAGCGGGAAGGTATGCCTGCCTCCTTCCTGCTTCCTGCAGAGCACGTCCAAGATTCCACCCCCACCCCAAGTCACTGGGCTGCCCTGGATGGTAGTAAGAGGAAGGGGAGAAACGGAGAAAGTTCTTGCTTGGTGGGCCTCGTATGATCTGGCACTCGTCTCCTATGCTTTCCTCCCACTAGTGCTCAAGAGATTCTCTTATGGGGTACCTCTAACTACAGCTTCTAGCCTTTTCCACAGTGGTTACTCTGTCCCTTCCTGAAAGCATACCTGGGTCCAATTCTTTAAGTGCTCCAAACACATTCCCACTGTGAGTTCTACATTGGGGAATCTTATCCCTGCAGCCTGGGATTTTAATCTGAGAGAGCTTCAGCTAATCTGCTCTTCCAGGTGGTAGCAGAGGCTCGGTGGCCCCAGGACGGGGAGGGACTATGTTTCCACCAACTGCCTATGCAAAGTTTCTAAATTGCTCAGAAAACAGTACCCTCCTGAAACACATTCCATCTTTCCTTATCAGCAGGCCCGTGCTGCCAGCAAAGGTAACACTATGTTTTCCTCCAAAATTGTGCAGGGTTATGGGCTGTGGTACAGATGTTTGAGGTTTATGGCTGCCCCTGCTCAAGCTGGATTTCTTTTAAAATAACAACTTTCAGGCGCCTTCTAACATGCACTGGTTGCATTTGTTAGAGGCCTCTCTGCTTAAACACAAACTCAACCCCCTTCCTGATGGCTACGTGGTTCTAGGAACACTTGGATTTTTGTAAAGTCCTGGCCTTTGGTTGGGGCTGAAGCTAGGCTGGCTTTGCTGCATGGTTTGGGGGAGGATAAAATTCCCCGATGTTCCTAGTCTGATAAATGTATCGCCTCGTTTTTGGTTAGAAGGCAATGCTGTGCTTTCCCTTGGTGGGCTGCATTCCTGGAGCTAAGTCGGGTTTGCTGGGCTGAGCGTTGCCTCTTTCTCCCCCCATAAAAGAAAACAAGGACAGGTGGTTGCATCCAGGCCCTGGAGAGGAAACCTAAAGCACCTGTGAAAACTCAACGCCAGTATTTTCTTTAAAGGAGAAGAGGGCGCACAGGCGCAGGTCGTCTGGCTCTGCCGCCACAGCAGAGAGGCCCCCGCCAGCGAGGGCTGGCTTCTGCAGCTGCTCTGGGTCCTTAGGATCACAAAAGAGAGGCAGTGACCTTTGCCCACTTGTTAGTAACAAGACGTCCCAGTATTTCAAACAAAATTACTAAGTTTCTATTCCCACCTCAAGGAAAACAACGAGGATATCCCTAATACATTTTTAGATGCTGCCTGTGCTCCTCCCACCGAACTAAATATTTTACACCAAGTATTTTGTTCAATCCTTGCGACAGCCCCCTGAAAGAACCGCTATCAATTCCATGCAGAGATAAGGAAACAGGCTTAGAGAGAATTTCCCCCAGTCCTATAGTTCGCAACTGATTCAACCTCTCGCTGTTTGAACACCAAAGTCATGGCAGGCCATGCTGTCCTCATCCGTTGAGTAAAACTCAGCTCCTAAATTTGTTTTCTTTTTCCTTCCTCGGTGTTTCAGTTACTTTTTTTTTTTTAAGATGGGAGAGAGAGAGAGCGCGCTAGCACCAGTGCGGGGAGAAGCAGAGGGACAAGCAGAAGACTCCCTGCTGAGCCGGGGGGACCCCGAGACCAGGACCTGAGCTGAGGGCAGACGCTTAACCGGCTGAGCCACCCAGGCATCCCCGTGATGACTTACTGTTTCTCATAATGCTATGGGCAGTCCTGCTCTCCCTGACACAGGCCGCATTCAGGGGGTACTCAGCTGGGGCACTTCCACTTTGCTCTACGTGGTCCCTCCCTGCACGTTGCTTCTCTCCAGCAGGCCAGCCTAGACTACTCCTGACCCGGCTGCCCGGATCCCAGGGAGCTTTCCAAAAAAATAAGCCAGCGGCCCCAAAGTGCTTATCAAGCCTCCCTTGCACATGTTAAGGCCCTCATTGGCCAAATCAAGTCACATGATCAAGCTAAGTTTTTTATGTAGGAGGGGACTTTATAAGGGGAGGAATACCACCAGGTGTCGTTTATTGGGAACGCCACAATGTGACATTCTACCACACCAGTGATAATAGTAATAGTAGCACTTGGTTATTTACTGAGCACTTACCATGTGCCAATCAATGTGATTTCTCTTTCATCGTCATAGTAACAATCTTCCGGCTTGGTACTTCTATCGTTAGGTAACAGGAAAGGAAACTGAGGCTTGGAGAGGCTAAGTGACCTGACAGATGGCAAGAGTGAATTTACACACTGGTCTTTCTATTTATAAGATCTAACACAAGAGACGGGTGGGTGGTCTGTAGGAAAATGAAAAAAAAAAAATGGGGGGTATATTGAAAGTAACAATAGGCCTTGGAATTTGGAAGGAAAAAAAGAAAAGTACTAGTCAGTGGTCTTCCATGTGGGGTGCTCCCTGTGGATGGGGCCTTCTTGTCCCTGGATGGCCATTGTTCCACTGGCAATCATCCTTTCTCATTCTGGCATTTGGAATGGAGAACACAGTCAGTAAGCAAGAGTGGGTATAATTAGGCTAATCAAAATGTGAAAGAATATAATGCAACTTTTCTTTTCATCAGCCTCTTGTTTTAATCCTTGGCGAAAAGAGTCAGTCTTTCCCCTGGCTGTGTTTTCCAAAACTTCTCCCTTGAACAATTTGGGAAGCTGAGAGCTGGAAAAAGAATGGGGAGTGGAGGGAGCTCTACCCCGTAATAATGTAGATTTCAAAACATAGCTTGGATTTTTGGAAAATCCCTTCATGAGCATGAAAAGTGCAACGACTCATGTTCTGTTGCTTCTGCCAGCTGAAAACCACCATGGCACTTGCCTGTGGCTGCAAATGTTTTCTCCTTCCCCACCAGGGCCCGGGGCGGTGTTCCAGGCGGTGAACACAGGGTTTGGACTGTCTCAGCACTGAGATGAAGCGTGGGCATTGTTGGGGGAGCCTGGTTGGAAGGGCCATACTTAAAAGCAAGGGAATCATGTGGAAAGATTAATGGAAACTTATATTAAAATATGATACCTCCAAAAATAATTTCTTGCAAGCAGTAAGAATTAATGCATTGTGAAACAAACAGAACATTCACTATTAACCTCAGGGAAGAAAAAAAAAGGGGGGTGGCTGGCTCAGTGGAAAATATCGCCTATGATTTTTTTTTTTTTTTGCCTTTTCCATGCTAGATGGCACTAATTGATTGAAGGGCTTGGTTGTTTGGAGGGAGGTGGAGGGCCCTTAGGGGAAAGGATAAAATTAGACCGTGTGATTTTTGATCCATTGTTGGGAGGGGGTGTCTTTATTTTATTTTCAAACTGAACTCTCATTACTTAGCTATTATTTTGGTCTTAGAGGTGATTTTAAATTTTAAGTAGGTTGCTTGGTTTTTCTGCATGCTGACACTTGGAGGAAAAGCTGACTAAGGGTCTGCCAAATCCCGGGGGTGGGTCTTGACAGACCTGATGGACATTTGCGTGGCGTTTCCTTCTGACCTCCCCCCACACCCTGCTCCTTAGTGGCAGTGCTTTACTGGCACACAAATCCTGGAAAATGGCATGTCTTCACCAGTTTCTTTCAAAGGGGAGCCTACAGAGAAAGGATTCATTTTATCTGAGCAAATAACAAATTCTTACAGAAGCTTGTAATTGCTATCAACTCTCCCCCTTCAGTCCCCAAAAATAGACCTTGTGGTGTGACATGAGGACAGCAAATGATTCATAAGTCAATGAGTTTGTAATTCATTTTAGAAATAAAGCTGAGCCCCGTAAAGTACAGTCCAGGAAAAACAGGGAGAATGAATAGCCTTAAGGACACATCAGATACTTGGGCCAAAATAAAAATATTTGGTGTAACTTAAAATAGGTCTGTATTTATTTTTTGAAACATAATGTGCAATTAAAATTTCCTCTGTCTACTGAAAAATGGCTTAAAAATAGTCTTGCGGCATTGTTGTAGTGACTTCCAATTTATGTAAGGGCTGGGTGTCCTGATCTCATCAGTGGTTCTGTGAGGGAAGATTTTCATGTAATGTTGTTGACAGATGACAAAAACAGAGGCTAAGAGATTTTGTCACTTTCCTCAGGTCACATAGGTGGTAAGTGATAGAGCCAGGACTTGACCTTGGATATTATGGCTGTAAAGGTCATTCTTTTCCTATTAAATTGCTCTGGATCTTGCCCCACGAGGCTTTGTAGCAACAGCAACCATGGGCCTGCTCTCCTGGTATATGGGGGGTGGGAAGAGTTTTGGACGCAGAATTAAGAGCTAGATTAAAGTCTCACCAGATAGGACTTAGGCTGAGTGACTTGAAGTGTATCACTAAAAGTCTCCCAAGCCTCTGTCTGATTATCTATAAACTGGGGGGAGATCTCTATCTACAGGGTTGCTGTGAGAACAAGGATCATGAATGTAAAAGTTCTTGGAAGATGGTGAAGTTCTTGAAAAGGTACACCACTGTTATTTATTAAGCACAGACTCTATATCTAGTAATGGACCAGGAGCTATGAAAAATTCACAAGATTTTTTTATAGTCTGTCCTGATATCTGCTCCTTCCTTACCTCTTTCCCATCCATTCTAGAATCTCCATGCCTTAGTCACATTGAACGTTTTAGTTTTTCATGCATGACTTACTTTCTCGATGTTTTTGCATGTTTTAATCTTCCTGCCTATAATGCCCTTCCCTCTATGAACTCATGCATCCTGCAGAGGCCCTTTCCAACTCTCCCGGGTAGAGTTCCCTTTACACTGTGTTCACATCTCTATTACAGCATGTCCTGTAGCATATTGTAATCCATCTGTTTACATATCTGCTTCTGCCCCTTCCTAAGTTGTGAGCTCCTCAATGGCAGGTGCTGCCTGGCACATAGGAGACACCCAAAGGCTTGCTTGCTGGATGAATGGTTAGAGACATAGGAATTACTGTCCTGACCCCCAGATACATTCCAGCCTGGGGGACAAGACAAATGCACAAGAAACATGAGGAAAGCATGTTGGATAGTGGAGTATATGATATGGTACATGCAGCCCTTAGCAGTGCATAAATTCAGATGAACAGGAGATTATTGAGTGCTAAGGGAACCAGGGAAAGTTTCAGTAGTGTGCAGAATTAGTTAATGGTATGAAATGAGTGAAGAAACATTAAATCCACCAGAATTCCTGTAGGGAGGGAGTTGGTTTGGAAGCCAAGCTACAGTGGACACTAGGTACTGTTGGGGACTCATGGGATCTCCCTGTGGGCAGGACTGTTCTGCAAGAGGAAATGGGTATACCTGAATTTCCGGGGAGATTAGGGATAAGGAAGGGATGACAAAGAGGAGGATGGAGGTGAACAGAGGACGACAACTAAAGACCACATGCTAACAAATCTCAGTGAGGTGGCCTAAATCCTGAAGAGTTTGAGCTGAATAGATGCTTCTGTTGTCATGGAAGCGATGGGTGGATTCAAACCAGAAACATTCCATGTGAATACTGGAACAAGGAGAAAAGCATTGAATTCCATGTGAATACTGGACCAAAGAGAAAAGCAAGGCATATGCATTACTAGAAGCGTGCATGACAAGGAATTCTGAGGGTACAAAGAGGTATAGATTTGGGGTTTGGGCAGCTTTAACCAAATCTCTAAGGAATAGAGTCAGGGGAAGGGTACAGAGGGAGGAAAAGCTGACATCTTGATGACAATATCAAGATGAATTGCTCCTCCAAAGCAAGGAATTGGCCAGGAAGTGTTGTAAGGAATCAGGCATGTTAAAGCAAAACGATACTTCAATCCTTTTTTTTTGATATTGCTGTAGCCACTGACCCTTAGACTCATAGTCCATAAATGTCAGTCATCCAACCATGCTGATGACAGAGGAAAAGTTTTCACCTTCCTTCTCTGGCCAAGTGAGGAAAAATGGCAATGGGAGTGAGCCATTTGTAACCCTAAATTCATATAAATCCAAGAAACTTTTTTGGAAATCCCATATATATTTTTGTTGTAAATGTTCTTTCTTTTATAGATTAATGGTTATTTCTAGATGTCCTAACATGGTAAAATTAAAATGCACCAACTTTATGCCCATCTCCTACCTTGTTGGGAAAATTCACTGGCATAGAAAATCCCAAAGTGTAGGAACTACCTCTCTTAACGTGCCTGACTCTTGGTATAATTTTTATTCACTAGTGTGTTGTGAATGAAATGTCAGGAAGGAGACTGATTTTCATCTCCTAATTCCACTATTCCTGGTCTTGGTTGGTGCCTTTTTGAGCCTCAACACTTTGAGCCTCTCCAAAGTAAAAGGCGTGAGTGGAGGAATCGCCCCAATTCACAATTGCCACTCTGAAAACTGTCTGCGTACGAACAGGGTTTGGTTCTCCAATTAATAATCCATTCAATGAAGTAAATCCCGCACCTAATAAAAACAATACCTGGCATTGTATTATTACAAAGCAGTGTTTATATAATGATTGCATATTTTCACTTACATAATTATGAAATGCACAACTGTTATTAGGCTGCACAGTAATTGACCACAAATGGTACACATTTCATGGATATGACTGTAGTTCCTATGACTATCATAATAGGTCCAGCTTCACAAGTTTGTAGCTTGTGCAGTCCCACAGGACCCCTCCTGAGCACGAGGCTTGTCCTTGGTTTAATGATCTGAGGGCATTCTCTCAAAATTGCTAATAATTTCTGAACAAGGGGCCCCACATTTTCCCTTTACACTGACCCTGCAAATTATGGAGCCCTCCAACCCTGGCCTCTGCCTTATTCTTGACGCCAAGCTCAGCTGACTTGAAATCTTATTGAATCTGTCTCTAATAGAGGGATGGGCACAACAATCCGGGTAGTCTGATTTGTTGCAAAAAGATTATCATTGCAGAAAGATATTATGCCTGAAATATGTCCGTGGTCTTAAAATCCCATATGATAGAGACCAATGGCCAATGCAGACCAATGCCCCTGGAAGGGTTAGGGGGTAGGAGGGGGGGCCCTTGTGCTGGAGCTGGGCTCCACTGGCAGAGGAACAGAGAAGGCAATTCACAGTGGTCAAGTGGCCAAGGAAGGGCCTTCAATAGAACAAAATGATTTAGTGGGATCATTTGTTGCTGTGAGATCTCTAACCTATCGGACTCCCCCCAATTTTTCTATAACATCTTCAGTAAATGTGACATTGCCCATGATGGTTTTGTGTTAGTGGCTTTCTTTGGAGAACTCAAAAAAGGGTGAAGTTCTGAATCCAAATTGATTCAACATGAAAATAAAGATTGTTCATGTGGACTCAGGACCCAGAAGACAGAGAGACAGTAGGCAACTAGCTTCTGGGTGGGTGGCCTCAGTGAGAATTCCAGTTCTGCCATGATCTTCCTGGTGAGGGGATGAGAGTGAGTGTCTATGGCCCTGATTTGGGGGGTAGGAGAACAGAGGGCTTTTTCTGCACTTATGAGCAGAGTGAGGCCCGCATAAATCTGTCAGCTTTGGGGATTAATTGTCTTTGCCTGGGCTCTTCATAAGATTTTTGTGTTAAAAGGTAAAATGTTTTGCATAACTCATATAGTAAATGTCAGATATCATTAGAAATAGTATATCTGTCATTCATTAAGTTTTAATTCTTTTTCAAGTTTCTTTCTTTTATTCTCTCTATATTCCTCCATACTGTGTAAAAGGGCACTTACAGCTTTACTGTTGCTATGAGATTAATTTAAGATAGGGGGTACGTTGCTAGCCACAAGCCAGAACACTGGGCAGGCGTGTGGAAAAGAAATATTTTGGCAGCAGTAGAGTTTGGGAAGCCAATATTTTTTACCATAACTTACAGTAAATATTTACAACTTCAGGCTCATGTGGGTGTTCAGAATTTTAGTGAAAAGCAATCTTAGGCACTCATATTTACTTTGAATGTGTTCTCCTCTTTTCGGTAACCATGACTAATTCCCCTTTTCACAGAAAGTAGAGAATAAGTTGGCTCCCGTTCTAGCAAAACACACACATACACCCCAATTTATCATGCACATTCTGGTAGCCAGCACACAGAATGCAGAAGTGAGAAAACAAAGGCAACCCCTAATAGCATAGTACCAATCAGTAAAGGAACTGAGGAAGCACTGTTGCTACAGGGGTGAATCACTGTTCTGATTTTTTACTTGGCTTTCACTAGGATGGCAATGAAGCTGTAAAGTCTGAGAGTGATGCAGCCAATGAACGAGGTCCAGTAAAGATACTTATTGCATATTGCTGTTGACGCTGTGTGTCACGGTACTATGACAAGATTTTTGCCTTTAAGGAAATTATATTTGTAAAGAAAACAAAGCAATAATGTGAAGTTAGGTGACCATAAAAGACATGAATGACACTTGAAGATAACAACTCAAGACAGGCAGGGATGATTACTTTATAAATGGAATGTATGGAGTTGTCTCAGAGGGGCAAGAGATTATTTGGGTTTGGCAGGAAAGGAGAGCCTCCATGGAGGAGGCAGATTTGAGCTGAGTACTGAAAAGAGACATTCCAGGCAGCAGAAGTCATGAGCAGAATCACAGAGGTGGCAAAAGATCCAGGTCTAGGGGAGTAGGACAAATACGCCAATGTGGCTGAAATGGAGTTTCAGATGGTGAGTAATTAGAGAGAGCACTGGAGGTAGCCCATGTGTTGGAGTATAGAGGGCCTTGACCTTTGGGGTAGGAGACTCGCGATGCACCATGAAAGCCTTCTGAAATGGTAACCATTTCTTGAATCCACATTTTCCTCAGGCTATCATGTTCCTTCTTTCATTTTCTGGCTTTACCTTGAAGCCGAGAGTCTATTCCCATGGGCTAGGCCTGTCCCTCTGACTCCTTTGGTCCGAGTCTGACACAGGTCGAGGCATGGCTGGCAAGTGTGCAAGGCCACGTGAGAGCTCCTTAAAACTCATTCCTATTCTAACTTGCACAGGCCTGGTTTAGAAAAGGGGGTACTTTTGGAGCCTCGACATGTGTGGAAACGTCTTCTGCAGGCACAGTAGACACAGAAGGCTTCTACTCACTTCCCCTAATACCCCCTCAGCTGGCCCTCAACTGAAGAGCCTGAGAAGTAGGTGTAAAATTGGGAATTTGCTCAAAGGACAGGTATCGCCTAAAGATTCAGCACAATCCCCAAGCAAGGCTTATGCATGCAGACCTGATAATGCCTTATTAGAAGACAGTGAAAAGCACAGACTTTGTGGAGATATCTTCAGAGCTAAGTAATCCTGGCGAGTAATTATGAAGCCGGAGAATGATTGTACAAACTGCAGACTAAACATTTAAGCCCCGTGTGGGGCCAGCTGACAAGCAGAGGTAATTAATAGACAGTTACAATGTGGAAGATTCCAGAAAACAGAGTTTTGTCGTTTGAAATTCACAGTCTCTGACAGAAGAATATTCATAAGATGAATGCAGTTGGATCAAGGAATCTCGAGAGGAAGGGCATTCTCCAATCACTTTTGGACAGAATCCCTGGTGGTGTTGGGTTTCCTCCGTCCTTTTGTGAGAGTGCTCTCCTTGAGGGTTTCGGTTGGCAAGCGGGCGGCTAAAGGAGATGTCACAAGCAACGGGTACAGCTGTACAAGCAAGCTGCTGGGAGGATTAGACACTTGTTAGTTTTTATGAAGTTAGGTGTCTGGTCTCTGTTTTGTTGCCTTCCTGAGGGACTTCCTCGCAGAGAGTTAAAATGGCGCCTCGCAGAAGAGCCCAGGCCAGCCGTGTCTGCTCTGGAGATCGGCAAGGCTCCAGCTGGCCCCGAGCATGGCTTCCTTATTTTCTGGATCAGGAGCCGCGGTGGTGCTGATGGGCCTCAGCCAAACAGGACCCTCTACCCTCCGCTCCCCTTCTCCTGCCCTAGATGCATTGATTATTAGAAGGTGTGATAGGGATTCCTGCCTGCATTTGTGCCACGGGGGAAAGGAAGGGAGCGTAATGGGCTTTTGGAGAGTCAGGAGCCCGGTCTCCAGAGCTGATATTTAGAAAACCATGAAGCTGACTACTTCTTTTTCCCCTGTATCCTTTTGGGACCCTTTCCTCCCAACCAGCCTATCCTCACAGCTGACAGATAATTTGCCCTGTTCCCTAAATGTCCAATTTTAATCTTCTATTGCAACACCATCAAAGTCTTATCTTTTACTGTATGTACCCCACCTTCCAAAATGATCCCCAGCTCCATCTGTTCAGAATGTCTGTTTATTCAGGGTTAATCCCAGAGGAAGTAAACAGGTTGATTAGTTCACACTATGATGTGACTGACTGATGCCTGGGGGGGTGGTGGAAAATTAAGGAGCTGATTCACCATAATGATCTTTTAGAGCCAAGTGGTTAAGAGTATTTCATATCTATCATTTCACATATATTATTTTGTTCATCTGTGTAAAGCAGATCATTTTATTACCTCAGTTCTATAGAAGGAGAAACTGAAGCTCAAAAAACTTAAGTAACCTAATTAAATATATAGTCTAGGCAAGGCTTGAGCCCAGATCTCTGACTCCAAGAGGACTGTTCATTCCCTCTCATTCTGTTGCCTGTGTAAGAGATGAAAATATATTTTGATATTTGATTCTATTTAACTTTTAGGATGACCAATAGGTTAATCTCTAAATATCAGCAATCTAAGGGGGGGCACAATAGGTTGAATCATATCTCCATCAGATTCATATGGTAAAGCTCCAACCTCCAAGTGTTGGTACTTAGAGGTGGGACCTTTAGATGTGGTCATGAGGGTGGGGTGCTTATGACAGGATTAGTGCCCTTTTAAGAAGAGACATCAGAGAGCTTGGTATCTTTCTCTTTCCTGGCCATGTGAGGGCACAGTAAGGAAGGCAAGCCAGGAAGAGAGTTTCATCAGAACCCAAGGCTGCTGGCACCCTGATCTCAAATTTCTAGCCTCCAGAACTATGAAAAAATAAATTTCTGTTGTTCAAGTCACCCAGTAAATGGTATTTTGATGGTAGCCAAACAAGGACCCATGTACCATTGTGCCAACAAGGACCCATGTACCATTGTGCCAACAAGGACCCATGTACCCATATCTGCTGTTTGTTTAGCAAATGTCCCTGTGATGAACCTGAGAACCCAGGGAAGAACTAGGAAGAAAACTGAAAGCAAAAAAAATGAAAAATGTCTGAGAATTCTCCTTTTTTACTAGGTTTTCCTAAAATTGTGTTTTTCTACAAAGCCCTGAGTACAGGCCATTTGCTATAAAATAATCCAGAGTTCCTCTTAGCCCAGTGATATCAGCTTAGAGTTTTCTTTTAGAAAAGTTTTCCCTAACTGGGCACCGTGTTCTCAGTTGTATTAGTTATAAAAAAATAAATGCACAAACCACGCCCAGTCATTTAAAGTAATTCTCTTCTTGACCTAGTTGGTTCCATCTGGTCCTCCAGATGAAAGAAGTGCCCTCAAATGAGCTTTATTCTTTGGAAGTTACTTTTGATGATGCAAAAGCCACACATCTGGGGAATGGCAGATGGGAAAGTTTCCCCTTGGGATAAGCCAGATGGGGGTGATTCACATCACCCAAGGGTGATGTCATCACAGTCCAAGATCAGCTGAAACTTGCTTAGGCGAAGGGGTAATTTGTTGTCTCTCATAAACAAATCAGGAGAGGACAGGGTTGTGGCTAGGCTTTGGGGGGTAATTGGGTGAAGACTCAATCATTGGAAGCCTCTGTCCTTCCAACCCTGGCCACTGCTATTCGCTGCTCAGTGATTCCATTCTTTCTGACAGATGTCCTCCTGGCAGCTGGAAATAAGACCAGCAGAAGCAGCCCATGGCTTAGATCCAGAGCTTACCTCCAAAACCAGCTGGCATTGATGGTAGCTATTGTAAACCACATGAACCGAATGGAGTAAGGGATCATCTTCTGAACTTGAGAAATGCTGTTCCTAAAAGAAGTACAGAAAGGGTGATTCTATAAATGACCATGAAAATCACAAATAAATGATGGTAACATTGCTTACGCATTTATCACACGTCTGTCTCCCTTCCTCCCTTCCTTTTCTCATTGACGATTAATGATTGAACTGAATCTCCTCTCCTGCCCGGGTCTTGTCCCTGGAGTTCTGGGTCGAACTGAAAGTTCCAACCCTCTCAATCGTCTGGTTGTTTCTCCCAACTCTCAGCCTCCATCCTTAGGTGTGGTCTCAAAGTCACTTCATTAACATAAAAAAGATATCTTTATTGCTCTTACCACTTAAGAAATTCCAAGGGGTTTAGGAGCTGGGAGCCAGGAACAATAGACAAAATCAAATATATAAGAAATATATTTATTTTTATAATATTTGAGAATAAGTGACCTACAGTGTTACATTAGTTTCAGGTGCACAACACAGTGATTCAACAAGTTTATACGTTGTGCTGTGTTCACCGTCTGTCACCGTATGACCCTACTACATGATCATTGACCATATTCCCTATGCTGTATCTTTTATTCCTGTGACTATTCATTCAATAACTGGAAGTCTCTACTTCCACACCCCTTCACCCATTTTGCCCAACCCCCACCTCCTCCTATCTGGCAACCATCAGTTTGTTCTCTGTATTTATAGGTTTGATCGTGCTTTCTTTTGTTTATGCATTTGTTGTTGTTTCAGATTCCACATGTGAGTGAAATCATATCGTATTTGTCTTTCTCTGACTTGTTTTACTTAGCATAATACCTTCTTGGTTTACCATGTTGTCTAAAATGCATGATCTCATCCCTTTTCTGTGGTTGCATAATATTCCATTATATGTATACACCACAATTTCCATATTCCTTTGTCTATCAGTGGACACTTCGATTGCTTCCATATCTTGGCTATTGTAAATAACACTGCAAGGAACATAGGGCTGCCTATATCTTTTTGAATTGGTGTTTTTGTTTCCTTCGAATAAATATCCAATAATGAAAAACTGGATCATATGGTATTTCTATTTTTAATTTTTTGAGAAATTTCTATACTGTTTTCCACAATGGCTGTACCAATTTACATTCCCAGTGCTGTACAGGTTCTGCTCTGTCTCCATATCCTCATCAACACTTGTGATTTGTCTTTTTGAGTTTAGTTATTCTAACAGGCATAATGTGATGTCTCACTGTGGTTTTGGTTTGCAATGCCCCGTTGCTTATTGATGCTAAGCATCTTTTCCTGTCTGTCGGCCAACTGTTGATCTTTGGAAAAATATCTACTTGGGGCCTCTGTCTATGTTTTAATTGATGTGTGTGTGTGTGTGTGTGTGTGTGTGTGTGTGTGTGTGTGTGTGTTCAGTTGTAGAACTTCTTTATATATTTTGGATATTAACCCCTTATCAAATACATCATATATGCATACCATTCAGTAGGTTGTCTTTTTGTTTTGTTGATGCATTACGTGTGCTTATAAATTGTAGGTTTTGAGGAAAAATTTGATTTGTATCATCTAAAATTCTCATTATTTTATGTTGCTGAAATAGAAATATGAATGGATGAAAGTATTTTATTTTAAATACATCATAAAGCTGCACTTTAGTGATACCAGTTCATTTTTTTTATAATTATTGCAGTACAGTTAGGATACAATGTTATATTAGTTTCAGGTGTGCAACATAGTGATTTGACTGTATCAACAACTCTATACATTGGTCAGTGCTCACATGATCGGTATATCCACCATCTGTCACCATACAATGTTATTACAATGTTATTTTATCTATCTATCTATCTATCTATCTATCTATCTATCTATCTATTTATCTGACAGAGAGAGAGAGAGAGAGAGAGAGAGAGAGAGAGAGAGAACAAGCAGGGGGAGTGGCAGGCAGACAAACAGGGAGAAGCAGGCTTCCCGCTAAGCAGGGAGCCGGACTTGGGGCTCAATCCCAGGACCCTGTGATCATGACCTGAGCCAAAGGCAGACACTCAACCAATTGAGCCACCCAGGTGCCCCTACAATATTATTGACTATATTCCCTGTGCTGTACTTTTCATCTCTGTGACTTATTTATTTTATAACTGGAATTTTTGTGCCTCTTAGTCTCCTTCACCTATTTTACCCAACCCCCCACCTACCTTTCCTTATTCTCTGTATTTAAAAGCCTGGCTTTTTGTTTGTTTTGGTATTTAAATTCCATATTTAAGTGAAATCATATGGTACCAGCTCATTTTGACTCCCACAATTCAAAGACAGTGACCGTTTTCAGAAGGCAAATAACTCTTAAAACCTTTTAAAAATAATCGTAATGGGGAAGTATTTAAAAAATTAAATATATACTCACCTATTATTTTCCTCCAAGTATATACAATATCACCATAAAATAATGAGAAAAAAGTGGCAGGCATACTAGAATCTTGCATTGAGAAGTTTAGAATGTGTCATTTTTTGGATATAATAACAGCTAGTATTTATTGAATGTCTATTAAATGTGGGTAACTTTTATGAAACTTTCACTGGCATCATCTCAATTAATGCTCAGAGCAAGTAGCTGGCAAAGAAAGCCCTGTGTGGGCCGAATCCAGCCCACCGTGTTTGTATCGAGTCGCATTGAGACATAGCAATGTCCATTCACTATGCATTGTCTATGGCTACTTTCATGCTGGGGAACATGCAGTTTCAATAGAGACTATATGGACTGCTGAAGGAATTTATAATCTGGTTCTTCACAGAACAGGTTAGTTGATCCTTGCAAAAAAAAATCCTGTGAAGTAAGTACTATTATCCCCATTTGTCCCCAGGTTCCCATACTGGTACTGTCAGGGTGGTGAGGCAAATCCAAGTCTATCTGAATGTTAAGTCTATAGTCTTTTTAGATATTTCTACAGCAAAGAACATAGGTCCTAGAGCCAGATTGTTTGGGTTCAAAAGAGACTCCACCACTAAGAAGCTGTGTATGGGACATTCTGTTTAACTGCCTTGTGTCTTAGATTTCTCCACAACTCTTCAGGCTGTTAAGAGATGTCACGGGTTGTCACTGACATCAGCACAGCCTCGGACTCCAACGTGTTGTTCCCAGGACCTGTACCTCAGGGCCTCTCGTGCTTTGGAATGCCTTCCTTAACATTTTCAAAGCTCCCCTCAGGTACCTGGGAATAACTGGGATGACTGTGTTATCTGGGCAAGATCCTAGGATCAATATCCTTGTGAATTCTGATCTCCATTTCTCCCTTTCGGGGTGTTCTTTGATCTTTACTCCCCATACACCATGTGGAATCAACCAGATGGCCCAAAGAGCTCCAGGACTCCTATCCATAGGAACCGTCTGGGGCCCTTGTCCTGGCCCTGATTCCGGGAGGGTGGCCTGACAAGCAATTGCTACCAGGATATCCCAGTTTTATTTTGTTTAGACTTCATGAGACTAAGCCACCATACAAGTGAAGACACACTGATTTTGATGACTCTCAGGTAGGAGACACAAGTCAGGGCTCCGGGGTACCCATGGCACACAGCCAACCCTTGGGTGGCCACGCTGGGTCCGTGTGTTAGCTCTCACTCCTCTACGTTCCTATATATACAGCCTCTGATCTACAGCACCCCAGGACAGTAGATGGGGCAGCTTATATCCTTTGTCCCCCTTACCTCTCATCACAGGCACCAGGATGGTCACCCCCCTCCCCCCCACTCACCACCGAGCAGTCTTCCAGAGGTGGCTATGTCGTTCTCTTAGGACAGCTTTCAAGCAGTTGCTCTGCAACGGCACCAGAACCTTCTGATTGACACCCTCTCGAGGTGCCAATCAATGTGTTGGCAAGGAAATCAAGTTTAAGCCATTTGGGTATGACACAGACATTCCTTGCACCAAAAGGACCACTCTTCTTTGTCTACTCACAGGCCCTCTCTTCCCCTCCCCTCCCACTAGAGGTGGAAGGCGAGGTGCTGTCAGCAGTGAAAGAAATCACGTTCTAGGAATTCAGTGATTACCCGAAGGAGTTCAAGAGAAGATAAGGTTAGAAAAATGTGTGCTGTTCTATGTTTTTTCCATACAGTTTCAAAAAGTGCATTTCACCTGATGACAAAGTAAATTAACATTCCCATTGCCTTCATGCTCTGGGTGAGACCACCAGGGTGTAGTTCTCATCTGTGAAGCCAGAAAGAACTGTTGGGAATCTCTGGAAACTGGGATTCAGGGGTGGCAGGAGGGATGGAGCATCCTGAGTAAATGAGCATGAAATAAAGGGGATGAGGGAAATGCAGAAGCAAGAAGATCTAGGCTCTTTCAATACAAACATAATCGGAAGAACCACGGAGTAAATGACGACAATGTCATTACCCTTTCCTCCCAGTGCAGAAGGTGAAATTAGCACATTTCATGATAAAGAACACAAATGCTTGTGTTACCTACACGGGAAGTGCTGGCGCTGAGGCTCTGGGAACAATCTCCACACACGCTGACTGGACAAGAAACAAATATGAATAATAATCTCCCCATTATCCTGAATCTCCATCGATAAATCCTTGTGCCTCACATAGATGCACCAATTTGTCAACATTTTAAAAATCAAATTGTTTGCATAGACAGGAGCCTTGCCCTCCCCCCCCAAAAAATTCCAGGGACACATAGTCTAGGGGGTCACCTTAAACTTTCCATTGAAGTTACACTTGATGTCATTTGCAGTTTCTCCCATATCTTTTCAAGCTGGTGCTCTCCTGTGTGTCTTCTGCTCATTTCAGTTTGCTCTTTCTTGTCTCCCTTGCAAAAATTGACTTAGGCTCTGTAATATTGTGTATCCCTTGCCTTCTTTTTAAGCAGACAATTTGCCACCCTTTCTCTCTGTCTCTTTGATCATCTGCCTTAGCCTGTCAGCTATTCTCTCTCTCTGTCACACACATACACCCCCCCACACACACTCATACACACCACGTCATGCAGGCACACACACAACAAACGAACATACTGCTTTGATGTGTAGGCAGCGTGTCTCTACAGGATTTGTTCTTGCTTTAGGAATTATGAGACTCATGAAATAAAGGGCTTCTCTTTGATACAGGAAAGAGAGTCCAGGGTCACTTACGCTCATTCTCAGATCTAGTGTCAGGACAATGAGGTCATACATAGTATGCTAAGAATGCCATGATGTCAGGATGGCACAAGTGGAAATTGTTCAGATGCCCTGTTGTGTATGCCCATCTGTGGTTGGAACTTGGCTCTGTAAATCTTTACTTGCCTGTGTATCAAGTGTCCTGTGGCTGGTGACAGCTGCCGTCTTGGGGGAGACAAGGGATACTATGTGTAATTCATAGCTCTGTGTCTACCTTTTCATGAGAGAAAGCTATTGAACTAAAATCACATTTTACAGCATTTAAAAAAATGTGGAGGGGCGCCTGGGTGGCTCAGCCATTAAGCATCTGCCTTCAGCTTAGGTCATGATCTCAGAGTCCTGGGATTGAGCCCCGCATTGGGCTCCCAGCTCTGTGAAAAGCCTGCTTCTCCCTCTCTCACTCCTCCTGCTTGTGTTCCCTCTCTAGCTGTGTTTCTCTCTGTCAAATAAATAAATAAAATCTTTTAAAAAATAAAAAATGAAAATATTTGGATAGCCTAAGATCCAATTTTTGCTTTCTACCTGGAGACAATACAATCAATTTTTACACGTTGTTTCTCTTTGTTATGATAGGTAATTTATATGTCTTTATTCCTGGCACTATCTGGCTGTGCTAGAAACAGCCAATGCCACCAATTAGGACATAAAATCAGCTGCTACTGCCTTCCCGTCCTATTATGTGTTCATGCATCAGCAGGGAAGGGCACTTGAAATGCATTTGCTTCAGCACATTTAGATAATGTATGGTAAAGGTGACAGTTTTTTTTTTCTTTTTTGCCAACTTGCACATTAGTGTCTCTTAAGTGGCAGATTAAAAATTTCATAAAGCACTAACGCTGATTAAAAATGTTTGTTTAGGCTTGTTCAGGAGTGTAAGTGCCCACAGGCTCCAAATCACATTCTGGCCCTTCTTTAAACCAACACCATTTTAAAAGCTTGCTGTAATCGTTCTGTCTTATTATAGCGAACAAGAATAAATTCCTATAGGACTATATTCTTTTATAAGGTACATAACAAAAATGTGTAAATATGGAAAAACAATCCAGATCTATGGAAACATTTGCAAGTATATATATTCTTTTAAAAGTCTCAGTTCTATTAGTCTGTATCTCCTTTTAATACATTAGAAACATGCATCATACTTCAGTTTCTTTTTCTCAAAAATTCTTTTTCAGAATTTATGGCACGGCTTTCATTTAGCTAAGGCTCCTGAAAAGTCTTAACTTCTTGTGGAAGGAAGGAAGGAAGGTGGGCTAGGAAGTGGCCATGACTTTAGGAACGGAGATCACTGGAGATGAGGTTGAGGCAGCTTGGGAGGAGTGTGGTGGCAGAATCCAGAGGACAGTGGCTTCAGGGAACTTGAGGCGAGGAATGGGGTTAAGGGTGCCAACTACTCTCTTGAGGCTGTGGGAAGTGGTCACAGGTTCAAGGCGGGGCTGTTTAGTTTTCAGAGTGAGACTTGAGCACACTCTTCGTCTCACATTCTCCAGTGGTCAATGACACGGATGAGCCATTTCAACCATGGGTGGCCACAGGCAGACCTAGTACTGCTTCTCCCATCAGCAGATGGAAGGCTTTTTGCTCTTTAGGTCTTTTCTTGAGCTCATTTGTTTCCACTGCTAAGTTCCCTGTCCTGGTGTGGCTCCCCACCCCCTGTTACAGGTGAAGGGTATGAGGGTTTTGTCACCACATGGCAGTCAGGCCTCTCCCGGCACCACATTTGGTATCCCTCAAGGATCACCGTTCTCCTTCATCTGTTTGTGCCACACATGGGTCCCAGGTCTTGGAGTCCAGCGAAGAGCTCAGGGGGTGGTCCCATAGTCAAAGGGGCCAAAGGGATGACAAGTTTGAGACTTCCCACAGCTCCGCTGTTGGGTGTCCACACCATACCAAGGGTCTGAGGCATTGAAACCGCAGTGCCTGGGGCAGTAGGTGGGGCCTGCCTCAACTCTAACGGTCCTCTCTCATTCCCCAGGATGTCCTTCAAATGCTTCCGTTTCCTTTGTGCGCCATGTTGTGGGAAGCGCTGGCCCAAGGGCTCCACCTCCACCCACCACCTGGCTGGCTCTTTGCCACTCAGCTTCCTGGGGGGTATTTACAATCCCCTCACAGCACCCCTGGGTTTCCATGAGCTCTCTAGCCTCCTAGATTTGATCTCTGCCGACACGGAAGGCCTGTTTACATTTTGCCTGCATTTGCGTGGGAAGGAACATATCTTAGACAAAGAGCTACTGAAGGATATGTCCCTCTCAACAACCCATTGCCCTTCCGAGGTCTTCTCCACTTCCCCTTTGTTGTTATCTGGATGACAGGGATAATCTGGCCCCACCCACATCAAATACAGTCTGGCACTGGAAACAAGCCTCAAAATATGTTTTAAATCCCTTATTTCTCTCCATCTCCCCCAAATCTGCCCACCAAGCGCACACTTGACTTATGTCACACAGCAATGATCAATTGGGAGTGACAGTGACCCTCCTGAAGGTAGCCTCCGTGGCCCCCACAGGCCGGGGCATCACACCTGGGTCTGATTAGACACTGTGTTGACCACCTACACATGTGGCACATAAAAGCAGTTTTCCCTCATGCACTTATGGGGGATGCCTTCTGGAAATGGTAACAGGGGACTAGACTTTGCTCCTGCTGATCTCTTGCCTGGAATGGCCTTCCCTTGTTCAATACCAGCCAGAGTACCACTGAATCACAGTGGAGACTGAGGTCCAGGGAGATGGCGTCATGCTTGGCCTTATCCTCTTAAAGAAGCACTCTTAAAGGGGGTCTCTATTGGTCTGCGTGGACCACCACAACAAACACCACACACGGGCGGCTTATGCAACACAGATTATTTTTTTCACTGTTCTGGAGACTGAAAGTCTAAGATCACGGGGCCGGTAGGGCTGTTTTCTCTGAAGGCCTCTCTCCTTGCTTGCAGGTAATTCCCTCTTGCTGTGTCTTCATGCAGCCTTTGCCCTGTGTATGTGGTGGAAAAATATAGGGGGAAGGGGGTAGATCTTTCTCTCCTCCTCTCCTTGTAAATGCACTCTCCTAGCTGGTGAGGGTCCACCCTTATGGCCTCATTTAACCTTAAATATCTCTTAAAGGCCCTATTTCCCAAACACAGTCACATGGGGGTTAAGGCTCCAGCACATGAATTTAAGGGGAGACACAATTCCATCCACCATGTGCTCTGCACTGAACATACTCCATTGTCCTGTCTTCTCTCCTGTGCTTGGGTTATTACATTTATTTCCTATACTGCTTTAACAAATTCCTATTAGCTTAGTGGCTTACACATTGGAGATTTATTCTCTCTCAGTTCTAAACGCCGGCAGTCTGAAAGCAGTATCCCTGGGCTGAAATCAATCTGTGGACAGAATCACACTCCCTCTGAAAGCTCGAAGGTCTAAGGCAGTAACTATTCCTTGCCTCTTCCAGCCCTTGATGCCTACCAGCATTCCTTGACTTGTGACCACGTTACCCCAGTCTCTTCCTCTGTAGTCACATTGTTTCCTCCTCTTCTGTGTATCACATTTTCATCTCTCTCTCATAAAGATAATTGTGATTGCATTTAGGGACCACCTGGATAATCCAGATAACTCTCCATCTTAAGACCCTTAACTTCATCATATGGGTAAAGGTCCCTTTTCCAAAGAAGGTAACATTTTCAAGTTCTAGGGATTAGGACCTGGTATCTTCATGGGCCATTATACCCCAGGTATACCATTCCTATACTATCATTTGGTGTTTTCAGAGGGGAGTTGGTCTATGAGAGCAGCCCTTGTCGGAAGGGCAAGAGACCCACACATGTCTTTCTTGGGTGCATCTAGGCAAGATCATGTCCTGTGAAGCACCCTCCAGAGAGCTGGCTCTGTCCTCCCCTGTGGCCTTCTCATGATCTGAAGGGAGGCCTGGGGACTGGGGGCTGGGGGCTGGGGTTCTCCCTGGAGAGGAAACACTCAGATGATCAGAGTTAGGAAGGAAAGAGAGTATCTTCTTTGCAACCTCATTTCGCAGCTGCTTAGAAGGGTGGGCTATTTCACTTGTATTCATTTACTTCTGATTCAAGCAATTTCCGAGAGGGGGTCTCCATTAGGAAGACCCTGATTCCCATCCTTTCTCTTCTCCTATCAGGACACAATTTCCCCTCTTAATTACCTAAAATACCTGATCAACTTTCAATGTGTTTATGAAGTCCAGAGAGCCATTGGTGTTAAAAATTGGGAATTTTAATAACAGTGAAGCCAGTTTTTTTGTGTGTGTGTTTTTTTTTAAAGAAGGGGGTTACTGTGGAGCAAATCTTCACAAACAGTACTTTATTTGGTCACAGGACTCATGGTCTGCTACAAGGGCAGGAGAACTTTATTGGCTACTAATCTAATATCTAAGTTTGTGTTTGTCTGCTCTTCCTTCTGGCCATTTATGGTAAAAAAAATAAATCCAAGGCCAGAACACTGTAAATGTTTTCCTTCTTGTGTCTAGTCCCATCCAATTTCATCTTCATGCAGTGAGAGTAGGGGTTAGAAGATAATTAGCAATTTTCTTATCCCACTTTCAACACCTCTGCTTCCTTTAGGAAGAGATGTTTGAACGTTACTTCTTACTCTGAAAAATTCGATACATGTAATTTTAATGTTGTTTCAGACTTTTCAAAGTTTCATGTGTTTCTGGGGGCATCACTAATGGTTTACTTCAGAATGCAGAAAAAGTGCTGTAAAGGAAACTTTAGGGGAAAATCATAATCTCCTTAAGGAAGCCATATCACTAAGATGCCATTGTTTAGGGTCAAGAGGGGAAAGAAAGAGGGAAAATCAGAGTGATTCAGAAATAATGCCCTATAGCCTGTAGGGTGAGTGGGACCGTGTCAATCGCTAAGAGCTTTACTTTAATCTCTTCCTGCATTATCTAATTTGTGTTGATTCAGAACTAGATTTAATTGCAGTGGTTGCACCAGAGTGACCAGCCAACTATAAGCTTTATTATCCCTTCTGTTGAAGGCTACATTTGGTGAGAGGTAAATAGCTTGGAAAAGTCTGTCTCCCCACCTGGTCTTTTACTGGGTTTCAGGCAAAATTCTGCATTAAGTGAACTCATTCTTCATGCTTTTCCCAGTGTCTCTTACATCTGTGTGTCCCTTGCCCCAGTCCATTTGCTAGATGCTTGTGTTCCTAGACTAGATGGCTAGTAAACAAGTTCCCATCCCATTGCTAAAGGCTTTAAAGATGCTGATACTCCAGGGAGTATTCCAAGAGGACTCCTTGCCTGGCATAATGCATCATCCAAAAGAATCCAGCTCCGGTGGCAGATTTTCTGGCCGTGGGGTAGCTACATAAAGGAGAAATTATTTTGAGCAGGGTTGTCTTTTGGGGGTCACTCAAGTTTTGCCTATTTCACTTACAAACAACTCTGGTTATGGGTATGGGAACAACGCATCCTTTGGGGGTTTGAATCCACATTTGTTACTCAAAGATGGAATTTTTTCCATGGAAAGAGTACCTCAAGGGTGTCTTTGTTCAAGACCCAAATGTAATGGGAAGGTCTTCCCACTTCTCATTGGGGCTTATTTGTGGTGTAAATATTGGGGACTTCGTGCTGAGATGGCATTTTCCTGATACACCTTGTAGAGTAAGGGCTAATCCTATGAGTGAATGTGGTCTTCCCTTAGAGGCGAGCAGCCCAGAAGTCACCGCTGGGAAGAGGCAGGTACTGATAGGAATCCTGAGTCTGGATGTCTAGGACTTCTGCCTCTTTCTGGGCCTTAGTTCTGTAAGTGGACTTCAAGGAATTTGCAAGAATGTCAGGGGCTGTTTGTTTCTATTTCATTGAGCTGGTTTTCCTCTCAGTTGAGACTCCTCAACGGCATTTAAACTTTTCTAATAGCTGAGGGGTTTTATCCCTTAATCTTGGAGTCTTCAACCAGAAATTGCAACCCAGCTGGGAAAAGATGGTTGAGAGGGAGCTTGAAGAAGCAACCTGGAGATTCTGTTAGTGGGACAACTGCCCAAGTAGGTTCAGTCCAAGGACTGTAATAATTTGTTTCATCTTGTGCTGTCTCAGGAGATACTTTGTCCCTCTTGCTTCTTCTATCATCATGAATGACTTTCCCTGAACACTCACTGGCCTCACAGTTGGAAGTGTCCCCAGGCTGGCCTTCGAGTCATGGTGTAGGCACTGTTAACTGGACATGACATGAGCTTTCACAAGATGGTGGCTTACTGTACATAAATTTCTAGCCTTGGGAACCACCTGTCCAGTAATCTCAGATTCCAGAGTCTTCTTACCTAGTCCACAAGGAGACCCTTCTTCAGCATAGACCCAGTTCTTTCAGACCTGAGCCCGAGCATTTTCTACTTCAGTCGCTGTTCCTGGACTATTTTGAGTAGAAGGCCTTCTAGGATGCAGTGTATCCTTTTGTTTGCTCATAATCTTCTTCCTCCTGAGTATTCTCCCTCTCCTGAAAAACAAATCTATTTGCGTCTTCCTCTTCCATGAAGCCACCCAGGCCTTTCCCTCCACAGTACTCAAAGGTCTTTTTTCCCAATGATTGTTTGGCAATGAATCACACATGTCTTATGACTTACTCCAGTAATTGCTTTTATGACAAGTGTAATATCCACTTCACCGATTCAGCCTCCCTAATTTTGATGTGTGGCAGGCATCTCTGTCTGCACAAGGAGACTCTGGAATATTAACTGTATTTGGCAAAGTGGCTTTGAATTAGGTGGATGTTTTTATGTATCTATCGCCAGTGTTGATCTGCTTTCCATGAAGGAAATTTGCCTGACCTTCAAAGAATAAATATTATTGACCTCCTTTGGAAACCAATGGAAGTGAATTCACTATCAGATTTTTTTTAAGTACAAATGGAGGCCAATTAAATGTAGTGTATTACAGTTGTTCTCCCCCCCCCCCCCAATATCCACAGGGGATACTTTTCAAGATCCCAGAAAGATGTCTAAACCAACAGATAGTACCAAAGCCTAGGTATACTATGTTCTTCTACATATACATAAAGTTAATTTCTAAATTAAGCCAAGATTAACAATAACCAAGAAATAGAACAATTATAACAATCGATTATAATAAGTTATGTGAAAGTGGTCTCTCTCTCAGAATATCTTATTGTACTGTAGTCAACCTTCTTGTGATGTTCAATGATGAAATGCCTACAGAATGAGATGATGTAAGGTGAAGGGGATCATGACAGAGCATTCGGTTACTGTTGACTCTTGGCCATTAGTCAGGAGGATCATCTGCTTTCAGGCCAGATGGCCACAGGTAATAGAAATGGCGGACAACGGGGACTACTCAAGAAATGTTTAGGCCAGTTTCTTAATAATCACTTGCTCTAAGAATAAGGAGAATTCCTCAGATGGAAGACCGGCTAGGTGAAATCGGGTGCTATCTACCACAACAAAGCATCCAAGTCCAGGTACCATCAGATGAAACAAACATGTCAATCAAGCAACCAACCAGGGAGAACATCTTTAGAAAATAACCATATTGCTTAGGCACACATAAGTTAACGTGGGAATATTGTTTTGGGGTTTGTGACATTCCCAAGCCCTATAAAGCCAAGTAAACCAGAAGGCTACCTACCCATCTGAGTCAATGTTAGCTTATAATTTAGCATCTGGAAATTTCTCTTATGTTGCTGCATCTGGCTGAAAAGTATGGATGGAGACACAGAGTAGCAGCCAATAACCTCATTCTGTATGTGGCTTGTTGACTTGACAAAAAAAAAATGTCAATCATTCTTATCAGTTTGGTAGACTAATTCTAAAGTCTGAGGACTTTTTTTTTATTAGAACTGCTAAATTAGGGATTAGGCTGGCAACGGTTTCCAAAGGAGAAACTCTTATTGGAGAGAGACCATCATCCCAACTTGTTCTATTATATGTTTCACAGTAAAATGATTCAGTCTCACCAGGCTTCATATTAGGAGGAGCAAAGCCATCGTGGAATGTGCATTTTCCTTTTGTCTGTTTAAAACATTTATCAAGTTAATAGATTCATGACTTCCTCTATTCCACGACTTCAAGTGTTTTGTGCAGAGACTTAAAAAACTGTAATTTGAATGACATCAAGGAGACCATGACTCTGGAGAACTGGGTTTCCGTTCAACCAGTTTAGTCTTCTGTGTTTGCTGACAGTGACCTGACTCACTGAGATGAGCTAAGTAATGACTTTATATTTGTGTAGAGCTAAATACCCTGATGTTTTGATTTTTTTTTTTAAGCAAATAATTTGAGGCAGAAATCATAGATTGCATCCTTTTTTAGGTCTCATCACCCAGGGGAAAGATCACCTCCAAGAATCTTGCCTACAACACAAAGAGTCTCTACTTACAAAAATTGCATGGTCTCTTTTTTGATTGTTGGGTCAAAGGTGGCTCACCATTCTGAGTTTGCAAATAAAGTGCATCTTGATAAACTAGGTTAAAAATGGGAGAATGTTCACAGACTGAGAACATCAATTCAGCTCTCAGCAGATATCAAGTTGAAAGTGCCTTTTAGCAGAAAGCCACCACCAGCTCTGCACCTGCTCCTTGAAGGAACCAGGTATTAGAAGGGCTGTCGTAGGAGAAATGACTTAACAAAATCATAAGCAGGATGTGGCTCTGTTTCCTCTCTAACAGCGGCATGTTTGTGCCCTCTCACTTATACCTAACCTAATGGGAGGCTGTATGTGAGAGGGGCCAGAGAAAGTATAATAGCTAAATACCTGCTAGGATGCGTTATTAGATTCTATCAAACAAACTCAAGCAGAGGAAATATGCAAACATTGCTGTTTCACCTAATAATTTATCTTTTCCTTGAGGTCATGCTGTAGATGAACGGTGAAATGAGAATAAATATGACCGCTAATGAAGATGGGGCAAGTGCTGAAAGGGTCTGGCTGAACAGAAAAAGAATTCTAGAAAATCATGGGATAGATATGCAGCTGGGAAGTTAAGGTGGGAACTCCATGCTCCCAGGAAACTGGTTTCGTCTTCTACTTGGTGAATTGTCTTGTGTTTCCCCTCTAAGTTCAGAGGTTGTTTCAGGCCATCCGATGACAGAATTGCAACAACTCCAAACCAGGTGGGACAATCATTGACGTATTTGGGAGAGGAAGTCATTTCAGGGATAGAGTTTTAGGAGAAATGAAAGTTATGTGCAAGTCTGACTTTGTTTGGGGGGTTGACAGCAGGACAGGAACTGGTGTGTACATTTCCTCTTCCTATTTCCTTAAGTGACGTCCTCAGGCATTTCTCCTTCGGGGGATGGGAGGGGTTGTTCTCTACTGCCTTCTTTCGGGCCTCCTTAATCTTGTTTCCGTGCACCTGCAGCCAGGAAACATCTGTCCAACAGGGATGAGACTGGTGTTACAAGAGTTTGCTACAAAGTGTGTTAATGTAAGGTTAGGAGATTTCCAGAAATGAGTTTTGAGAGGCTGGCAGAAGTGTTGACTTAAAAGTTCTGATCTCACATGTTCCTTTTTCCTAAAACTAAAGGGTCGTGTTTCTGGAATCTCAAACCTTTGGGCAAAAAATCAAAACTGCAGAGTGGATGGAAAGCACCTCTTATTTTAAAGGCTCACATACACTTTACAGAAGCCTTTTCCTAGCCCTGGACTTCAAGAAAATATTATTATTCTCTCACACTTTTGTTTATTACTATAAACAAGCAATTTCATTTTAACATTTACTCTTTATTGTGTCACATGAAGTACCTACGTAATGCAAGTATGTACTGTGCTAAAATACCTATATTTCCAAATAACATTATATGGTGTAGCCCACAGTCTCTGCAGAAGCATCATGAGTAACCTATGCCTTTATACTTAACAATCCATTGTTGGGTGCTATGAAAAGTATGCTAACAGATGAAGAAAAAGAAATAAAGCCAAGTATGAATACACTTTTCCAAACATACACATACGCAGCTTACAATGGACCCCAATGGAATTAAGTGAAACGACAGCATTTGATGTCGTATCTATAAAATGTAGACTCTGCAATAAAAAGCCAAAGGCACATAAAAATATATTTTAACTTTAAAAATAACTTAGTTACAGTAATACTTTGCTTGTGTCTTACCAACATGTAGCTGACGGTCAAAATTGTGCAATATAGATATAATATATAGGGATATATAAGAACTATGAGAAAATCCCCCGGACCCATAGAGTTGTTCAAATATGAAAACAGAGAACAGTTTTTAACACTGAAGAATTTGCTGTGGTGAGCCCAAATAAGGTAATATAGAAAAGAGTCTAGAAAAAAAGGCTTAGGTGTTAAATTTTGACTTCTTGCTCAGAAAATGCTGGAGTATTGTCAAATTCTTTAATGTGACTTGTGCAGCCCTTCATAGCTAGTGCCCATCCTGGCCGAGCCAGAGTCCTTATGTTTCTGGAAACAAAAAAAAATGTGAGCTGAACATCAGCAATACCCACTGAAAATGGGTTCTGACTGACTCACTTCCTTTCTGCCAGGAGAGGTGGTTTTTTTTGTTGTTTTTGTTTTTTCCCTAACTGTTTTTGCAAATAGGGCATAACAGGTACAAAAAATATTTTGTAGGAACATTTTAGAAAACCCATCACACACAACTGCACACATAGCCAGTGAAGCTCTTCTCTTTGACTGTGGTTAGTCTCTGATACCTCTTGCCCCAAAGGACAAGAACCTGTGGTGTCCGTTACTTATTTTTATCCATGACGTTCAGCACCTCATCTAGAAAGGAGGGCCCCAGATCGAGCTGCAGGGACAGGAGGGAACCCGTGAGGTCAGAGAGGGACTCCTCCGACTTCGTCTTCTCCTTGACGAGCTGGCACGGGGCAGGGTGGTCAAACATGTCCTCGGCCGGCCAGTCAGGGTACTGTTCAGAGAGGCTGGAGGAGTGGCTGTCCCTGCCCCGGCTGGACTGCGAAGCAGAGCCGCTGGAGCCCCACGAGACGTCTCCCTGGTGGCCTGTCCCGTTCTCCAGCAGACTGCTCTTCTCCGGGGCCTTTTCCTCCACGACTGGCTCACAGCTGAGCCGGGGCAGCTTGGCCGGCCCAAAGGACTCCTGTTTGGAATTAAAAGTCACCGGCGACAGCAAGGGTAACATGAGTGCCTGGGACCCTCCAATGGTAGGGAGGGAGATGGCATTTTTGAGCACCGGGGAAGGTGTGTCTGTGAACACGGAATCCGAGGTGCTGTTGGCTCGCAGGAACTCACTGTGCCCAGGGAAGGGGCCCAGGCGCGCTTTCTCCTGGTTTCCCGGGAGAAGCTCGTAGTTCCCTTGCAGGAAGGAGATGTCACCGAAGACGTCATGCTGGCCCTCTTTGCCGATGTGAATGGTGTGGCGGAAGTCTCCGAGGGGAGGGCTGATCATATCGGGGGACAAGATGTCCCTCAGTTTAAATTTCTTGCCTTTCTTGTTATTGGCAGCTTTTAGGTAAATCGGTGTCTTGGCTGGCATTTTGGAATTGGAGAATGTCTACTTCACAAAAGGGAAATGGGCCACTTTCTTGACAGATGTTAGGTTTCTGAAAATCCTTCCTGATAGGATCTGTCACATCATTTTTTTCTTCTCAAGTAGCTTCCAGAAGTGGGTGTGAGATGAGCCGGGATTTAAGTTATTCCTGAAGTTACAGCCAAGTGGGGCGTCCTGGAGAAGCAGGTACGTCATCCAACCCCTTCCACGGCAGGGAGAAACCTGAAAAGGAGACCAAAGCAGGTTATAGTTCGCGCCTGGCCCTTTGGGGTTCAGCGGGGCCTGCCTTTTCCACAAGAGCCGTCAATAAGGGCAGGACCAGTTCCATCAAGAGCCATGCTTGATTTTGCCCTCTCCCTCCATCAAGCAGGATAAAAAGTTTCATCTTCGGGTCTTTTACTAAGGGTCTACTAACCTTAGTTTTATTTCGGGGGGAAAAAAGGGGGGAAAAAAAAGGAAAGAGATTGAAAAACCTCATACCTATGATATCAGCACTTCTGAAGCAATCAATGGACACAATTTTCTGCACGTGTCTAAGACTTTAGAGTTTTCCTCTATTATAAGCACTGCTGTCAGCACATGACCAGAGTGATTTCAGCTCCCTAGATACAAGTGGGTTTGCTTTAAAATGTGTTTTCTCTTTTGTTTGGTGTTCACGCTAGCAAGACTAATAGTATTTTGTTGTTGAGTTCCATGTCTAAATAAAATTAATGCAATAGTGAATAGTCCTATAAGCAAAGGGACGGGAAATACTGACTAAGTGACAGTGGCTATTAAAGCCAGTGAACTGCATTCTTACACATGAGAAAACAGGGATTCTGGAGTCAAAAAATAAATTGCCCTTTCTCTTCACCTCTAGCCAGTATAGAAGAGCTGCAGGTACTCGCATCAGGTCGTGGCACAGAGAATGGGGCTGTCAAGGGCTTGAGGACTTGAGGCATTCCGAGATGGAAGGAAAAGATCAAAACGTCTTCTTTTGAGTGCCTGGGTGGCTCAGTGGGTTAAAGCCTCTGCCTTCGGCTCAGGTCATGATCTCAGGGTCCTGGGATTGAGGCCCACATTGGACTCTCTGCTCAGCGGGGAGCCTGCTTCCTCCTCTCTCTGCCTGCTTCTCTGCCTACTTGTAATCTCTCTCTGTCAAATAAATAAAAATAAAGTCTTAAACACACACACACACACACAAACACACACACACACACACACAAACCTGGCTTCTTTTCACAGAGAAACCTAGTGTGACCATCTGTGACAGGTTGGGTGTTCACTGGGGAATACTTTTGGAACGTTAACTGATAAAGCATGGATCCTCTCCCTGGGGTGGGCAGAAGCCCAAGGAAACCTCCGTGGTGCAGCTCCTGGCGTTACCACCCTTGTGGGCACAACCTGGGACTTGCTTCTACCCTACAGAACATGGCAAAGGGGATGGGCTGGCCCCCCTTGGTTAGGTTGTATTCATTGTAGCAGACTGAGAAAAGACTCCTTTCACCGGCCTTGAAAAGGTAAGCTGCCGTGCTGGGGGAGATGAATTCTGCCAACAACCTGAGGGAACTGGAAGTGGATTTTTCCCGCCAGTTGAGCGTCTGATGAGACCACAGCCCTGACAAGCGGCTCACCGCCTGATGAGACCCCGGGGCAAAGCTCTGTCTGGATGCTCAACCCACAGGAACTGTGGGACAATCACTAGGGGTGGTGTAAGCCACCAAGCTCATGGTCACACGCTACCGGTATGGAAAACTCACACCCCCTCCTTGCACATGCTACTTAACCCGATCAGAAATGCTAAGCTAGGCAGTGTGGGCTCCAGGGTCTCATCTTACAGAGAAACTCTTCATCTCTTAAAAATAACCCTCAAACTCTTCAGTCATGTCAGCTGACATGGGGAAGTTAAAACCTTTCCCACTGCGGGAATTCCTGAAATGGTTCGGCTGAGACCTCTCCAATCGGGCTCCTCTCCCACGGGCAGCGGAGCAAATAAATAAATAAATACTTGGAGGGCTGGGCTGAGTCGGGTGGTGACTTGAAGAGAGCCAGACACATTTGCTCTGCAGCAGCCGGAGGCTGTCCGTATCTGTTGCATACTTCTTTCCTTTTGGCGAGAATTTTACATTCATTTCTGCATGGCAGGTGGAAAGAACTGTTCCCTGGCACTGGCTTGCACCCAGGCTCGACAAGGCAGAGAACAATGAGCTGGAGAGGCCCACTGTGCCCTGGCTTCATGTGTGGGGAGGAGGCCGGGGCAGTGTGAGGGGGTCTGCACCCGGAGTTCGTTCACCGAGCTGTCACCTGGGACACACCTACCACCTCTCTTTCTCTTTAGTCCTCAGGCCCTGGCCCGACCCAGCAAGCTCCCTGATGTGATGTTTCCCACTTGAGGTTAGGATCCCAAGAAAACACCGTGTTACTAACAGAGAGGCTGGACCCCGAAGGAGGGGACATGCATGTGTCAGAAGCCAGGCTGGTGGGTCCAGATGTTCTCTCAATATGTCCTCGAACTGGAGTCTGGTGGCAGTCACAAATGTTACATATCCCAAGCCTTGGGTCCCAACATCAGAACTTCCTGGTTAAGTGTCTAACAGCCCGAGGGCCCCTGCCACCCAGGGTAGCTGGTGTTGGCTTCCTGCCTCTGGGCACAGCCTGGTGGATGACAGCCTGCCGGGGCTGCCGGGGCACCGAGCCCATGGAAGGTGGGAGGCCGTCCGGAGGGGCAGCTGCCTCTGGAGGGGTGTCCTCAGCACACACGGCCAGAAGGACAGCTGCCATGGGACGGTACAGTGTGTCCACCACAACTCAGGGGGGCAAGTGAGGGCTGCCCACGGTCAGCTGGTGGAGTCAGGGTTATGCGAGGCCAGAAACTGAGGCAGAGCACTTTAAACTATGCAGAAAAGTACCATGGAGATGCAGCCAGTGAACGGTTTTCTGCCCCACTGATGGGATCCCGCACCACTGCCCTGCGCTTGAACCAGGACTAGGGGAGCCGGGGAGCCAGGGAGCCGGGGTGTGTGGGGGGAACACTTGCACCCAGAAGGCTCAGCGGAGGCATGCCCAGCCCTCCCTCCCTCCCTGCCTGACCACAGCCATGACCATGGCCACTGCCACAGGCACTGTAAGCCCTTGGCCAGAGGCTGGCTCGGCCTGGTCAAAGCTGGCTTTTATATCAGGGGCATGAACCTAAAGGTGGGAAGGAAGCGACAAAAAGAAAGGAAAGGGTTGGTGACTGAAGGCCACGTGAGCTGCAGGCAGTGAGGCTGGAGTGGAAGAGGAGCAAAGATACTGTAAAAGGCATTTTTCTTTCTATAAATATTTACACAGTGTTACTGCCTGACAGGGATGACTAGGACTTTGCAAACAATAATTTGTATTGAATTTCTACTATGTGCCAGTGCTGTGAGCTCCCAGATACAATGGAAGTAGGTTTTTTTTTAAAAGGAATTTTGGATAAAATGTCAGTTTCACAACCTTAGAGGAGTTGTCATTTGCGATGTAAAGCTGGGGAAATGGAGCTCGGCCCCCATCCCCTCTATCTTATCTGTCCTTCTCCTCCAGCTCAGGGACAACCATGTTTGATCCCACAGATCACAATCTAGTAAGGAGAATGTCTTACACTGGCTGCTTCCTCCCCTTGTTTTTGGATATTCTGGGCTCCCGGGCTTATCAGCCAACATGCCTTTCGCTTCCTGGCCTAACTGTTCTTTCCATATCTTCTCTGCCATTGCTAGTGCAGGAAACTAAGGGGCAGTTTCTTTAGTGGAAGCAAAGTGGCTGGTCTTGGGGACAGTATGTGCACGCTCCTGGGAACCACCAACACTGAGTTCTACCTCTAGCATCTCTGCATTTTGGGCCCCGTTCCAACATCCTAGCTCATGTACAAGAACCCATGAGGTTGCTACTGTTAACAGCCCCATTTTTCAAATGAGGCACTGAAGTACAGACGAAAGCCAAGTGGCCATGCTCCAGAGTTGAAGGTCCTGACACTGAACGAGCACACTCACTGGGGGTTCGGTCAGCTCCCCAGCTAGGAGCGGGGTACGTTCCCAAGCCTGTTCAAGATACAAACGTGATAACACACTGGGCTGATGAGGGGGTGGTCAGGCCTTGCATACACCGATGGTGGGAACCCCAACAGACCCCATCTGGGGGCAGGTGGTTTGCAGTATCCATTAAAACTGCAAATTCTATGCTTTGGACACCAGAAGTCCACTTACTGAGATCTGCCCAACATACCTCTATGGGAAATAATATGAGTACAAGATTATCCACCCAGGAACTTACAACAGCCTGAAACTGGAAAGAGCATAACTGTCCATGGACTGAGGACTGGAAAAACTGTATTAAGGTGCATCTAATACAAAGGAATATCCTACAGGTCTTAAAAAGAACGAAGCAGGTCTTTGTGTGCTGCTATGCAAAGAGCTCAGGGATCTCTACCTTTGAAGGAAAAACAGGTACCAAAGTATACAGACCCACTTGTCCAGGCTTGTAGGTCTGTAAAATGTCTCTGGAAGCGTACACAGGAAACTCATAATGGCACTGCCCACAGGGAGGAGTGGATGGAATACGGTAGACGCGGACGGGCCAGAAACTTCTCACTACAGATCCTTTTATGATTTGGAGTTTTTGAACCATGTGAATTAGCAATTAGCTATTAAAAAACAAAATGGGCTGCTTAGGACTCAGGCTGCAGCTTGCAGCGAATTTTATTTAAGGGTCCCGAAAAGCCTACTGAATCTGACTTACTGGATCATAAGGCAAACATTTCTGGGGCAACTGGTGTTCCAAAGCCAAAATGTAGGGTGGCAGCAGGTGGGTGAGACCCCACGAGAGGGCTGACTTTGCCTCGCTGGGGCGTGGCCCAGGGACAGATCGCCGCCTCCTATGGGGACCAGGCTGTCACGTTTAAGAGGCAGCACCAGTGTTACCTGGCAGAATGGAAAAGATCTCCTGAGAGAAGGGTTTTTAGTCAGAAATGAGAAAAGGCAAGAGGCATAAGGAAGCAGCAAGTGTCCATGTGGAAGGAAGTGTGGCCAGGAAGAGGTGTGCCAGTCCTGTCCAGATGGTGACGGGTGACAGACAACACTCTGCGATGGGATGGCCCTAAATGCCCAACACGGAGTCCCAGCCCTGCTCACCGTTTTCAGAAAAGGAGACCTGGGCTCCAGGGGGCCACTGGCAGCTGACCAAGGCGGCCCTGGGCAGAGCAAGGATGAATCCCAGCGAGACCGCCTGAGTCAGGCTGACATCCCTGCCCAGAAGGGGGCTTGCTTGCTGTAGGGTGGGGTGGGAGAGAGAAAGGAGGGATTCACAGGCCAGATGTGAACTACTTCACCAGAATTGCCGAGCAGGGCTTTTGGGTGTTCCACAGGCCAAATGAAGAGAACTGCTAGCCTTTTTCTATCGGGCAAGACTCTACCAACCATCGGGACCACTCGGTACAGAAACACCCACAGGATGCTGCCCGCCTACACCTGGGGGCTCCCCCAGCACTCCAGCTTTCTTGTATGGCCATCATTCCTCTCCTCCCACTGCTTTCCTCAAATCCCAAGACAGAAAATCAAAGAGAAGGAAGGCAGAAAGGCAAGAAAGAAACAGGAAAATAGAAGACATCTTTCCATGTGTAGCCCCCTTCTTCAAAAACCCTCCTCTTGACCTTGAACTCTGAACTCTCCATGATTGCTAATCCCTTTCTCTATGTTCTTGGATCACCATTTGCTCCTGTTTCCCCCGTTTCAGTGATACCTGAGACAATATTCATCTGGGAAATAAGATCCCTTAGAAAACACAGGTCCCAGGCCTTGGGCACTGGCAGAGGACAGGTTTGCCAACAAAAGGGGTCAACCCCCTGGCCAGTGGCTTATCACCCTCTATCAAGGTGAGAGAGAACGTCCGGCAGATGTGGGGGCCACAGAGTCCAGCTGCAAATGCACAGGCCACTGATTACAGGAATTTGTGAGACATCCAAGGGTTTCAGGATACAGAAGGACCCAAGGGGAAGTTAAAGTCACAGTTCTGATAAGAACAGCAGCGTGTCAGGCCGTCTTCCGGCATTGGGCTAGTCCACTCCACTGAATGAAGCCTAAGTGACCATGTTAATAAGAGAAATCATCACAGCAGGGACAATTCAATAAAAATCCCCCAAGCGGCCCTTTGATTCACTTCCTTACCATCCTTTTGGTAAATATAATGATGCCAGAAAGACCAAAGCAGGGCAGTGGCCAGGAGGGGGGAGAAACAGGGTTTGTTAAGAAGTGACACATGAAAAAGTCAGTTCCTGAATCACTTAAGAGGTTGACTAGACTGGCAACTCATCTAAAAAGAACACAGAGGTTTAGATTTTAAAAATCCCATTTATTTTAAGATAGGCATGTTTGGTTGGTCCACTAATTATTTTTAGAGTAGTTCTTAATGGAGGGAGAGGGTAAAAAAAGGTTCTTATATCCTACAAAATAGGTTGTAATGTTAATTTGAAACGTTTTTGTATAAAAAGAGGGGCAGGTAGTGGGTGGGGAAACCATCTGAGGCACCTTCGGGCTTTTTTCTTTCTTCTGCTTTTGGGAATACAGTGTGTGTGGACTTCCCCTTGCTTGTTTCGTTGTCACATCCTTCAAGGACATCTTAGCCTCTGATCACTTTTCACTTTGCCTCCCTTCTTCCTAGCATCCAGACCCAGCACTGCCGCACCACTTGGACCCCAAGCAGAAAAATGAAATGGGTCTTCCTTCAAGTCTGAACCATCAGTCCCGGGATGGATCAAGATGCAGTTAAGAACCTCTCTACCCCCAACCATCTTCGGGGTATTTCTCTCTGCCGCCAACAAGATAACGCTACTGTGATAGGCCCCGGAAAACTGTATTTGACCCTAGACTCCACAATTTATTTTTTTTTAATATTTATTTTAGAGAGCGAGAGAGAGTGCAGGGGGAAGGGCCAGAGGGGGAAAGGGTCCCAAGCAGACTCTTGAGCTAAGCGCGGTGCCCAACGCAGGCCTGGATCTCATGACTCTGAGATCACGACTTGAGGCTGAAATCAAGAGCTGGACGGTCAGCTGACTGAGCCAGCCAGGCGCCCCTGGACGTCACACTTTAGAAGGGATAAAGGTGACCTGAAACCCATGTTCCCATATGTTCTGTGGAGTCCATCAGCGAGACAAAGAGCTTGGTCATGACATGTGAGAGGCTGGAGGGGAGCAGCTGAATGACAACTCAGACACAGGGAAAACTAATCTTTAAGAATCTGAAGGATTCATTTAACTGTAATAGAAAAGGGATTAACTTGTTCTCTGAGGCCCTATGATTACTGATCAGAAAGTATAAGCACCTAGATTTTAGCTTCTCTCAAAGATGGAGAGGGTGCCTGTGGGGTGTGTATTGAGGTCTGGGGGATGTCACAGGGAGCGGCCCCGATCCCAGGCCTCCTCCGTGGCACATGGCAGGTCCCTGCTCATTCTCAGTCTCTCACCCGGGGACACTAGTACTGCCAGTTTCCTCAAGGCCTCCTGTCACATTTGCCTGTGGAAATGCTCACAGACTTTACCTAGAAGCCTTTCTGGTTGAAGATGGCCACGTTTTTACTAACAGAGGGATGACAAGCCAGCCTCCCAGATCAGAAACGCTCACACGTTATCACAGAGTGGACACTCATGCCTGTCCTTTCGTAAACCTCTGCAGAAGGGCTTCTCTGAATCAAAGAATTTGAAATTCACGGGGAAAAAAAAATCACGGTGTTACCAGTTTCACACTGAACTTCAAACAAAAACTAAGACCAGAACAAAAAAAAATGTAACCAGAGAAACACCTAATAAACATCAACCTGAAGGGATGCTTTTCATATTTTTAGTCTATTTACTCCACCCATGAGAAGATAAGAAGGTGCCATTTCTATTCTGAGATTCATCCACGCTGAGGACGGCAAGAGGGTGACTCCCCATGAGCTCCGCCCCCGGCTGCTCTGCTTCCTGAACATGAACTTCAGCCACACTGAGCGGGCCCTATTTAACCGACCCACTCGGTCTGATACAGCCCACCTTTGCATATTTATAAATGGACTTCTCATTTATGATTCAGCAACAGCTTGTATTTATTTTTCTTTTACAACCTGCTTTGTACAAACCCACAAAATACCATATGGGAGATTCATTGCTAATTCCTATACACGTCTTGCATTTATAGGATCTAATCGTACTAGTTGAAAGATTTTTTAGAGACAAAATTGGAAGATGGCACCTCCACCTCAAAAGTCTGCACTTTTGAAGATGGACCATTACACACCCTTTCTCCCTATTAAAACCGGTTACTGGGGAGGACTCAATATGGACATGGATCCCTGGGTGTGGTAGCAAGGCAGGAGGAGGACAGGTTCTCTCAAAATGCTTGACTCACATACCACAACTGGTTTTGCATGGGGCACAGTCTTAGGCTAGTCAGAAGGACCAAGGCAGGCGCTGTAGTTGGGCGGATGTGAAGCAAGTGATGAATGACGTGACTCTGTAACTAATGGAGCCCACCTGATCTGCAAAGCTGCAACGACCTTATCAATACAGAAAGAGAATTTGGCCCTAAAGTTTAGGCCCCTTGATTACACTATTTCTCGAATAGGGTGAAAGGGCAGATAATGAGATTTTCCACGTTGTTCTCCCAACCTACTCCAGCCCTTGATAATCATTCCTTCTCCCTGGATGGGCTGAAACATGGCTTCTCCACCTGTACCAGCACTGGATCTCTTTGGAAGCCTGCAGTGGCCGTCCCATTCTCCAGATACTTTCAAGGCAGGCTCCCCTGTGTTATTTGTACAGAAAGATCTGTCACAAATATTTGTTCAATAAATGAATGAACGTCCCCTCAGATCAGGCTGAGAGCTCTTCTATGGACACAAACTGGATCTTCTCTTTCCCTCTCACTATACACAGCACACAGAGAACATCGAGTCAAGCAGTTTTTAAATCCGGGGCGCCTGGGTGGCTCAGTTGGTTGGGTGACTGTCTTCGGCTCATGTCATGATCCTGGAGACCCCGGGATCCAGCCCTGCATCAGGCTCCCTGCTCGGCAGGAAGCCTGCTTCTCCCTCTCTCACTCCCCCTGCTTGTGTTCCCTCTCTCACTGTGTTTCTCTCTGTCAAATACATAAATAAAACCTTAAAAAAAAAAAAGAGTTTTTAAATCCCTAACCCCTGCTTCCCCTTCCACCATGAGGGATGAGTTGGTTTGCTCCCCAGTGCCAACCCCCCAGTCCAAGTCTATAGGGGCAAGGATGTGGCAAGTTTGAAATACCTCTTTCTCTAAGCAATTTACACATGTGAATATGAATGGTTAACACGTGAGTGTCTGCTATGGGCCAGGCAGGTACTGAATACTATACCTCTTAGGTATAGTATTAAGTATTAAGATTAAGTCCATATCTCAGGTCAATTAGCCAAAGCCGTGGAGAAGCTAGGACTTCAGCCACCGCCGGACTCCACAGTCTGTGTCCTCAATTACTCCTGGTGGGCTAACATGACAACAGGCATGCAAGTGAGTTTAGAATGGCGTGGCCACCACAGGTGGCCTGCCTCAAGGTCTGACAGGACAAAGAAGAAATGATACACTATGATCTCTACCTCAATGAGAGGCAGGGATAACACCTGTACCTTGTCAGGAACCAAGAATGAATAAAATGGTCCTAGACAGCAGCCAAAAGAATTTTGTCAGAAAGAATCTCAAATGGAATTTGACTTGATGTAAAAGAAAAGCCAAAAGATTAAAATTCTGCAGTAACAAAAGCCCCGGGGCTCGCAGAGAAAAACAAACATCCTGTTCTAGAAAACAGCGTTCAGGGCTGTTAATTCTTTTCCCAGAGGAAGCAGTGCACCAGGCACGCACCACGGCTCTCACGGGGGACAATGGCTCTCTTCCCTCACTGGGGACACTTCACTTACCCGGCAACTTTCTGAAACTGAAAATCCTGTGTTCCTTATGTGGAATGTCCTCTCATCTTCTTACCATCAACCCCTACTCTTAACATCCCCCAAGATCTGCTTTAGTCACTTCCTTCCCAGAGAAAATTCTTTAACTCACCTCATGTAACCCAGGCCCAGCACTGCACTGGCGGAGGCTTTCTACGGACTCCTAAAGAGCCTATTATTTGTTATTTTTGTTGTCTGGTTTTGTGATTTTATGTTCAGTGTCTCCAGGTAAGTGTTAAGCTCGATAAAAATGAGGCAGGCAAAGGCGCTATAAGAGCTAGTTTGATAAAAATCTCTATGATGGATTCCCGACAAGGCCTCCTTCTGGGCAATGAACACCAGAGGCCCTCAAATGTTACTGAATAAACCCATTTAGTTTTCCACGGTCCATCCCTTAGACCCTGCATCTGCCAATTAGAGTCAATGGGCCAAATCCAGACCTTGGCCTGTTTGTGTAAATAAAGTTTTATTAGCACACATGTATGTTCATTCATTCATATGTTATCTGTAGCTCAGTAGTTCTTCACTGAGTGTGATTTCACACCCCCACCCAGGTGACATGTGGCAATATCCAGAGATATTTTTGATTCTCATGACTAGGGGTGGTGGTGCTCCTGGCATTTAGTAGGTGGAGGAGGGAGAGGGGAGAGGCTAACCATTCTACAATGCACAGGACAGCCCCCCACAACAAAGAATTATCTGGCTCCAATTCTCAGTAGTGCTGGGGCTGGAAGACCCTGGTAGAGATGCTTTTACATGACAAGGTCTGAGTTGGGTAGTTATAGACGACAGGCTATGGAGCCCACTAGGTCTAAAATATGAACTGACCCTTTAGAGAAAAAGTCTGAACTCCTCAGATACGGCATTTCCACAGGGTTGGATGGTGTTGTCCACCCCCCAACCCTTAACAATGCCCCTGCAATCACAACCCTGCAAGTGGCTTCAAGAATCCCCTCTAATGGTAATTTCCAAATCAGTGTCTTCAGCCCATACATAACTTATGGCTCAAGTTAACTACAAAGGGCAGCTGTGTAGACCATGGCCCATTGATGACAAGATGAGTAAAGAAACTCTTTGACATTGCCGTAACCATCAAAGACAGGACTGGGGGACTTTTCTCCTTGGATAGAGTACTGACAAGTTTGGGAGCTGGGTGTCCTTTGGCTGGCACAGGAGCTGGGTATGAGCCCAAGGTACTGGTTGTGCACACTAGTAGCTGTATAGAGTGGATTGGAAATTATAAAACCAAGAGAGAAAACACTGCTCTGGACAGATAGCACTGGACTTTTCTCCCCTGGTCTTTTAGAATTCACTTGGCTCCCCCCCAACACCAACCCTAGGTATTTCCTATTCAACTCGTTCTACACGAATGTGCCATCTTTCCTCCTGCCTCCCTAGCACAAGCCTCTTCTTCTCCGTAAATGGCAGAAAGTCACCCAAATCCAAAACGCGGCTGTCACCCCCAACTTCTTTCTCTCCTCATTCACCACTTCCAGGCCCACTGCTGTCTCCCCTCATCAACCCAGGGCCTCAACCTCTTCTAGGCCTTAAGATCGCTCTCCTGCACAAGGGCATCTGTTGCCCCACCTGTCTTCCTGCCTCCAACCTCATCTCCTTGAGTAAGCCAGCTATAATGCCCAAGTGACCTTGTCA